>JANTBZ010095648.1:0-17698 GCA_024741255.1 Exechia fusca | reverse complement strand
CTAGGTGTAAAAAGGCCAACCACCTTGAGCACCGAAATATGTGGGTTGCGAACGACACGAACCTCACCACGAGATGATTCGACACCGGGTCCGTTGGAGGAAGTTCGTGTTCGCGCTATGTGCCACTTTGGCTTACGCGTCGTAAGTAAGTAAGTAAGTAGTGGCGCCATATAAGGCTATTCACTTATCGGACTGCCCACGTATGCAATATTCGCCTAAATCACTGCGCATAGTATTCGCCCGTATCTCTGTGTTCGGCAGCGGCGGCGTCGACGGCGGAACGGCGAAATTTATGCAAGCTATTATAAATTGTTTGCGCTTCAGTCACCGCCGCCGCTGCCATACGTCATGCATCGCTGAAATTACAGCGTGATTTTCCGCCATATATCTCTCGCGCTGGTTCGGCGGATCCGGCGCGATACGACGACCGACGACCGAGCATCGTCATTATTATGCTGCGCGCATGTCGTCGTCGTCCGCACAATATGGTTCAGAGCTCATTGATTTCAATGTTCACGCGCGAGTGTACTTGCGCATGCAATATAATGCACAATACTATTCGATTCGATGCAGCAGAGTTGGGAGAAATATAAGGATTGTTTCAAGTGCTCAAGTTATCTCAAGATTTGTTTGCTTGTGCACAATCACAATAGAGTAATGTATATATTCCAACATTATAATTGTATTTGTGTTCTTGAAAATTATGTTTTTAGACAATTAATTATTACTTTTTGCTGAAATTTCATATACAAAATGGGCTATCGTCGTTATACCAAAACGTACTATTTAAAAACATTGAGAGCATATTTTTGAAAAGCTTTAAGCAACAGAAAAATATCTTGAGAACCAGACAAGTAAGTTTCGTCTGTAGGCGGACTTGTGCAATTGAGTTTAAATTGTATGTTAACGAATAAATTGAGATTTCGTTTGTTCAATCATTAAGCTCCCAACTCTGCGCTCTTGCCAATGACCAAAAGCAACTCGATGCAGTCATCAACATCAGGCAGCAGCACACTACCGCAATCGTGGCGGAATATAATGGTGCATTGCACTTTTCTCTCTGGGTGTTTCGCACACCGTGTCCGAGAGTCGTCGGCCGGCCGTGGCCGCAGATTTCGCTGACTGCCGTCGCACAGCCACAGCCAGGCAGATCGCGCGAGTTATGCAATAATAATGCACGCCTGGTGTTTGCGTGTGAACACCGCGAGCACACACAACTTGCAGTCACGCATATCACGATCGCACTATTAAAACGCCGCATCGCACCAAACCAAACGTGATGCTGATGGCTGCGGCTGCTTGTTTAGTGAACAGCGAACGACGAAACGTCAAGGGATAAATGGCGCGAGGAGTCGATGACGTGCCTCAGCAGTGGTGACGTCGGCGAGCCGGCACGATTTGATTCCAGCGCACATTTCTATTCATTCGCTGCGAGAACCAGAATTTTAAAATGCATTTGATGCAGTTATATTCGTATATCATATTTCTCGTGTTACATCAAACTCTAAAGGGAACAGCTCGAGGCTGCCTCGTCAACGAGCACCAATTCACACTTCACACTCTCGAGGAATGTGCAAATGACAAGAACTTGAACCCGGCGAAGAAAAAAAAACCGTCACTCATGCGATGATGATGTTCGGTCGTCGGTTTCGTGTTGATCGCTTGACAGTGTCTGTAGTTGTCGTCTGTGCAGTCACATCACCGCCGACCCATCAGAACGAACGCATTGGAGTACGGAATTTGATGGAAAATGATGGCTATGGTTTTTTGCAACCATCTTTTTTCCCGCAGTTCGTAGAGTTTGCAGTGCTGTCGGTTACTGTCGCACTGGCACACAAACTGTCAGCAGACGCAAAGTGCAGTGGGGTGAAACAGCGCGAAATTTCCAACCCAAGTGGGCAACAGACGCGCAGCAGCAGAATGCGCTCTCGGTGCACTCTGTAGTCTGCCCTAGCTGTGTAATATCTGTATAGTTAGCGAGTTGTAGCGGATTACATTCTATACGTACAAGATTCTATGTATTTGCAGCATTGCACCAACTCCAGTTCCAGCCAGAGAGAGAGAGAGAAACGCGCGCACGAAAATCAGTAGCGAAACACTAACAAATTTTCACCCGACAGGTCAAGTGGGTTAAGCTGCGGAACGGAGCAGGGCTCTCAGCAGCGCACTGCGCTAAGCTGCGCACAATAATTTTTAATGCGGACCGACCATTTTGCGTTCGCGCTGCATACGGAATTACGACGACGAAACAATTGCTATTATCCAGCGTCGCTCGCTGTATATACGGTGGGTGATATCGCGCAGCCGAGCACGAAAAGTAGCAAAAAATTTACGGTTTACCATGTTGATGAATATGAGTACAGCGCTTTTCTTAACTCTCATCCCCCGTTAAAAAAAAACTTACGAATCCGCCGTTTCAAAAACGTTATAGCCAAAGTATCAGCTCGTATCGATAAACCGTTTACGTTCTGTAGTCATTCAAAGTAGGAAAAATCGAGAAATAAAGGCGGATGAGAGTTAATATAACATATTTAAAAAAACTGCCACGTTATAATCTATGCGGTATATCATCATCATCAACATTAGCTATCAGCACTATGAATGCAGCTTTGAAAAACGAAATATTCAGTCGAGGTAATGTTGAATGACATACACTATATTGTTGTACTTAATTTTAATTCATTGTGTGTTCTCATTGGCATCAACCTAGTCCATACTCCGGAACAACATATCGCATTGTTCACCCGGCATGCTCAGCATATAGTGCACCAACACCAAGAGAAATGCTTTTTATAAAAATCAAATTAAAACACGACGTAAATTACCGCCCCTAAGCACATCCGGCCACCTCCATGTTAGCACTCCCCAGCGAGGCAGGCAGACAGGGACTCGTTGTTGTGGAGTTTTCCTGTCTGTACAGGGTTAGGCCACACAATCCGGACACGATTCAATTATGATTTGCAATACCAATGTTTGAAAATAAATAACGATAGCAGTAATAAATCGTGTTGCAATGGAAATGTCCGGCGGGCTCTGCTGACGGAATAAAGTGACATCTATTGAATGACGAAAACGAAAAATTCGTCGATTCGTTTGATTTCGCAATATAAATTATGTTTGAAACGATACTTCACATATGTGAATTTTGGCGCTCACTGTACATATCGTATATCGTATGTGCTTTGCTCACAGCTGGCATCTTTGTGGAAAACACAGTGCCAGGCGCCACGAGGCGTGAACACCGCGTCGTAATGAGAAGCGACACAATCCAATGAATGTGCACAGCAAGGGGTGTTCGCTGCACTCGACTATGTGGAATGCCCGAGTCCGGCTCCGCTCGCCGTATCATAAGTCTCAAACAACTGTTTGTAAGCTCGCATGCATGCTCGTTGAATGCCATGCCGTGTGATGTGCATGTGCCAAATTGTACCGAACGTCGGGCGAGTGTCACGTCGTCGCTCTCGTGCTTCAACGAACGTCCTTTTGTCAGACTATCCTGCTATCCAACGCTGCTGCTATCATCGTCGCCCCATCATTGTCGCACTATACGCAACTGCACTATTACTACCCCAATTAGTTGACTGGAACCATGCATTTCATCAGCTGAAGATGAGACATTTCTCACGCGATTTTTTGAATGATGTTCATTGGAATATTCAGATTATCATAGATTGTTCTAAAAAATTGTCGCAAACTTGGATTTGGTTTAAAAAACAATTAAATGGGGTAGTATACACTCGCTGTCACCCAACTGCCACACACGAATCTATATTATACCCGGGCTTTACGCCCGCACTTAACACAGATCCCTGCTGGCTGGCCACTTGAAATGTGCGCTTCGTCTGTGTGTGTGCATGCTATTAGAGACTGGGCTGCATTGGTTCGTGAACGACACAAAAAATATGCCTCGGCTTTGAGTCGACCGCCCCTCCGATGCATTCACACACATGCTCATCATCAGAACAAATCCGTCGTGAGTCGTGAGCCGCAACGACGCCGCGGTCCAAATCATAAGCCGGTGTTGAAATTGTTTGTACGAGCGCACACACATCATCGGTTGTTCGCACGGTTGGAGCGCGCAAGGAGCATAAAAAATATCTTCTACGCTGCACCACACACGTACTGGCTTGTGTATGTTGCATGCCTCGTTTGCACGACGGTGTGGTTTGCTGGTGTGTGTATGTGTGTGCTGTATCACGCCCGTCTGCACGTCTGCAAACGACGCCATTCTAGAGTGCAATATATTCTATGCTGTCCACATGCGGTGGTGCAGCGTTATGTGTGGTTGGATGTTGGATATGCCGCATGCCGGGGCTTTCATACACGAACCTGAAACTTATTCCATCACCCTCCCGGCAATTTTTAATTAATTTTCTCACATTTTTGCAATACACGCGAGCATGCGCCGAGCATTAGGGGTGGCTGCAGTGAGGCTGGAATCCGTTTTAATAAATGCAATGCAAGTACATGCGATGCGAGGACTCACGGCTGCAGTCTGCACCGAAATCAAACGCCAGCACAATATAATATTCCACGATGGGGGCGGCGCTCCCGCGCCTCGAGTGCAGCGCATGCACTCGAAACATGTTTATGCTATGCAGTTTTTTTTTCGTTGCAAATATGAAAAGCAGCCCGCTCGCGTGCTCGAGATTCGTGATTTCGGTACGTCTGTCAATGCGTGGGGCATAATGTGAGGATGGGGGGTTGATAGCGGAGAGAAAGTTTCAGATTTTTGTACAGAACGCACAAAGCGGGAACGGAATTCAACGTATACAAAAGTTGTTGTGTGATGTGTGAATCGGCAGCGTTTCAAATAGAAATGAGAAATGATGTTGAAAAAATAATATTGCATGTATGAAAATGATGGACATCGTCCTCTTGCCAATGCTTGTCCTGATAGTGATTGAAACGGCCGATTTCTGTACACAAAGAGATCGATATAATGTTTTGTGGGTGAGGCAACATATACTCTGCTATATCAGAGTTATGCTCGTTATGCACGGCATGGTTTTTGTTCCTTGTATGTTAAAATGAACATTCTGAACATAGTACGTCCTTAGAGATTGGAGTACTCTTTACTTATGCTTCGGCATGTTTGTGCAAATGACCTGATATAAAAAAATGAACTGATAAAACCATTCAAAATGTGCGAGATTTTGAACTATAGCTAGTTCGTGAAGAATTGAAGACACTAGTGAAATGAATGAAAAACAAAGAGCCAGGAACCTGAGAGCACATCTAAAAGACGTATAATCTCCGTGCAATCCGCTCGCTGCAGAAGCAGCTTAAGATCATGTTCGTTTTACCCCATGCATTAGAAATAATATCCGAAGACCAAACCCATCCGGGTTTTTTTTCTCTCCATGCAACACACCAGTCCCATATCCGATCTACGCTGTGTGCTTTGTCTGTACTACATGTTTACCAACAAAACACGCACTATCCCACCAGTCAACGCCAGCAACCACCACCGGCAACCACCGGCAAAGACCGGCGCACGAGCGCATGCGGCGAGCTCCCCTTCTGACACACTCTGCGAACAGCACCACACCACAGCAGCATAGCTATGTTGTATAGGGTATAGAACATGTTGTGTTCAACATACAAACCGAGTCCCAGCTCGTAGTCCCCATTCGCACACGCACACACACACAGACACATAGTCATCACTCGTCCGACACGCAGTCATCATCAGCATCAGTTTTGGAGCGTCATTCGATGGAGCTGCTGCAGCCGAGATGCAGCGGCAGCAACAACATTATTGGGCGGCGACGCGCGTTCACATCACGCGTCATCATTGCGCGCATCATCGCACAAAGCGCTCAAGCGGCCGACCGACGTCCGTCCGTCCGTCCGACCGATGTGAAAATCTGATGGGGATACCTCAACACGCACACACACACACACGCACAGACACCGGTCGACGCGCACCAAATGTTCGCCAACGCTTGCCGTAAGAACTACCCTAGCTCATTAATTTGGAACATTTGCGAAATTGTGTTTCTATTAAATATGCTGTAGGAAAAGTGAGAGTCACAGACAAATTGTAATGATGCAGTTTTGTTCATTCAATATCATTTTGTTGTATACGAACGAATGATTGAAGAAAATTCTCACACTTTGGTTAAACGCGCCTAGAGAAAACATAATTGTCTATATATGGGTAAATTGTCGAACGAATAACCAAGAAAGCATGTGTTTCACATTTCTTTTAAGGAAATAAGATTTGTGCACAATTTCATTATCTCTCGATTAAGAATACTCACATTGCTCCAAGTTACTCCAGTGAAAAGTTGTGACCTATAAACCAAACAAGCGATTAGTCTCAAAACAAAAAAATCCGTGTTCCGTGTTTGGTTCAGAGACAATTACTCTTCACTGGAGGGACTCAGAACGATGCACATACATATACTCAAATGAAAGGTAATAGAATAGAGCAAAACATCTTATCCTCAGAACAAATTTAAAAAATCGCCGTCGGAAATTGCGTGTCGAGACTGTAACGCTTATCGCGCACAAAACACTTAAAATCAATTGTATGGGTGGTGAATGATCAGGTGTCCAAAAATGTGTTCAACAGTAGACGTCCCACGAAACGCGACGTTATTTCACACTTTCTTTTTGATATTACTCGGTCCCTATTTGTTTAATTTGAATATTTTTTTGTTACTTTGTATGTCTGACTTACAAGACGATACAATTTTTTTTACATTTTTTTAAAAATGAAAATATCATATTACTGCGCTCAAAGTTGAATACGACTCCGCGTACCACGTGTATGCCACGCTTGCGGCCAGCATAGGTGACAAAATCTTCTACAGCGGCTGCAAAACGCTGCATGTGTTTGTACGTGTTCGACGTGTCGAACCCCTGATGTTTTGATTCTCAGTCTGCTCGTCAGCTGCTTGTCAGAGATACCACACGTCGAACTGTCGAACACGTGCGAACAGATGCAGCGTATAGCATGCACTGTAGCGAATTTTGTCACCTATGCTCGCCGCAATCGCGGCTTAACGTGGTAGACTGAGTCGTATTTTTTGTGTGAGGTGTCTACTGTTAAAAATGTCATTCGTAGACTTGGGAAATGGACCAAAAACGACTGGCCGGAAACTTTTTTACTCAGTGCATTTGCCACATTTTCGTATTTCGTGTTTGGCTTAGAGATAGTATATTTTCACTGGAAGGACTCGGGTTCGCAATGTGTGTATGTGTATACTCGATCGAAAGAACACGTGCGTAATTGTGCAAATTGAAGAAATTGCTTTCATGGTTACTCGCTGGACAATTCATTCATATGTATATGAACGGAGAGGTATTTCTTAGTACGTACTCATTCACCGACGAGTCATTTCTTAATAGTTATTTATCAATATTATATATTATATTATTGTATTGTCTCTTACATGTCCCACAAAACGTGAAATAAACTCCATTTCGTGATGCTTCAAATCGATGCGCCAGGGTAGTATACGTGCGCCGAACAAACGCGCGCGCGTGCGCTCGTCGGCGAACTCTCGGCGAGCACGAGGCACGCGGCACGATGCCTGAGCGTTCGGCAGCAGCAGCAGCAGCAGCAGCCTTGGCCAAACGCGCAGACTTGGTCGGTCGCGTCAGTCGTCGAGCAGCGGTGATAGCGGGCGGATTGTGCGCGGATTAACCGACAGACACCACCAGAGATTTCGCGTCTTCCAGTTCGTCGAAGTCGAAACCAACACGCGCAATATTATCGTGCGCGTGTGCTTTGTGCGCGAACGTGACGGAATTTCTTGCTCGATTGACGAGCGTGTGAACTTTTTGCGCGTACACACAACACACAACACAAAAAGGTGGTGATCACGCGCGCGTTGCTCACAGGTGAAGTGTTTATGAAGGCGTGCAGTGCGCGTACTATGTATGTTGGGCTCCCGCCGCAAGCATTCAAGTCAAGTGCAAGTTCGTGTCTATGACAAGCCAGAAGAAAGGCGTACACAGTTTGCGTGCGTGCGTGTGTGTGGTCGATTGAATGGCAGTGTGCAAACATTGTTGAGGCACTACACAGTAGTGTCGTATGGTGTATGTGTTAGAATATTGTGTCGTCGTATTGCTAAACGCCGCCACTTGATGCGGTGGTGCACCGGCAGCAGCAGCAGCAGCAGCATCAGCAGTAACATCAGAAACATCGTACGTAGGAAAAGGTGACAACAACGACGACATAACAACCCTCAACCCGGATTCAACGTTGTCGTCGTCGGCATTGTCGGTGTCTGATCCAGCGAGTGCACGTACATGAGCGAGTTGTGCGGCGGCGCATGTCGGCAATTTTCTCGTCTCCATCCGTTTGCTCGTTGCGTTCGGGTCGCTTGCCTCCTCCGACTACGACGACGACGGGCTTTTGTGCTCAATGTTGTATGTGTGTGTGTGTGTGTTTGTGACCCGGCATAATAGAAGCTATGCGGGGATGCCCGCGACAAAAACACGAGACGCCGGTCGTGTTGCCATAGACACGAAAACTCGTCAATTGTGCACGAGGAGAATTGGTGGATTTTTCCGTGCACGTGCGTCAACATTTGCCGTATGTGCGCGTTTGTGTTTGGCAAACAACTCTCGCGTATGAGTGAGTGAGATTGACGTGAATTTCGCATATCTTTGTTAGGGAAATTGTTCAAGTTGTTGCGCGAGCATTCCGTCATGCGAATTTCTCGCAACGCTGGAGTCTCGAGCCCTGGTGAACTTGGGGGCATATATTCCGGTCCACACATATTCCGACTCCACTCAGCGAGTGCCGCGCGAAACATGCGTGAAATATGCGCGAGGATATCATATTGCACACACGGTCGGAATTTACGTTGCGTTGCGCAGCGGTAAAAGTTGTGAATTTGTTACCTCTGCTGGTGAATTAACTAGCTCGTCGGTGTTTGTGCGTGCGTACGCCGCGTACGTGAATCGTGTGCCAAGCAATTACCGCGTGCGAACACATGTTTCAGAGTTGGCTTTCCAGCCGCAGACAAAGCGCATAATAATTCAGTGCGCCGGGGCAAACGAAGCGAAAGTGAGAAGTCTACGCGGAGAGTATTATTGCAAAACACGCGCGCACTCAAAGTGTATATTTTCAATTCGCACAAAGCTAATGAGGACATTCTCCATGCACGCACGTACACACACTGCCTTTGCGAATACTACATGGTTTATTATGTCCCGGGAAAATCGGTGTTCTGGTGCTAACACTCTCAAATCGATAACATTTTCCGGAAGAGCCAGCTTTCAAACGAGGAATATAAAATTGGCATGACATTTCATAAAGTAGTTTGAAAGTTATAGCGCATTTCCACCAACGTCACTTGTCACACTTTTATGACGAATTCAAATACGATAACTGGATTATTCTGCTAACCCTTGACATTTTACATGTTTTTATTAATTTTGCTTGCAGCTGTTAGAAGTCCCAACGTTTTGCTTTCATTCTTATTCACATAGTCAGAAGTTAGAATAAACCGCATAATTACGCATTTCTGTCGGCTGTCGGCAGACCCAAGTCGCCGTTTATAACCAAATTATTGGAATTTTGGTCATAAACGTTCACTGTCGGCGCTATGTCTCCACTATTAGAAAGAGGACGATAGCAAAACGTTGGGAATTCCAAGAGCTACAAGCACAATGAATACAATTTTTTAAAAGGTCAAGGGGTAGCACAATAATCCAGTATACGTATTTTTGTTCGTCATATATGTGTAACAATTGACGTTGGTGGAAATGCGCTATTATGCGGTTTATTCATCATCAAATACAAGCAAATAGAGCAGAGGGAATTTCGTTTCGAGTAGCCAAAAAATGTTTTATTACGTTGGTCCAGGTTCATCCCCAGCCTCTCAGTGATCACATTTCAAAATGGTTTCTCCAGTGAAAGATCGAGGCAGTATATATCCCGAAATTTTGCAAGGGTCAGCGACAAATTCGTTCCGGAGTTTTTGGAAATATATCAGAATCGCTGGATGTAGGCTATGTGTCTTGAAGAAGACTACGTGGTGGTTAATAATAAGTTTTCATCGAAAAGTTGGCGTTTTCATCATTTTTCCCAGGACTTGATGTACCAGGAGTTCGAAGGAGTTTGATGTCGTGCCGTCGTGTGTGTGAAATTAGAAGCTAATTCCTCAGTCGATGCGGTGCACAAGCGAATGCTAATGTGAGTCAATTGATGTGTGTTCGCGTGTGCTTGCGGACAGAGTTGGCTGTGAACTGTATGCGAGAGTGTGCTCAACGGATTGACATAGATTATGTACGCACTATTAGTGCAAGTGCTTTTGAACGACCCAGCACGGACGACGCAAATGTGACGCAAAGTTCTACCTTTGAGCCTGTGTCTATTTACTTTGCCGCTTGAATGGCGATGCGAGTTTAATTCAAATGGATGGCAATGTGCGGCGACGAATGGCAAAGGCAGCCGCATGTGCTGTGAGTGGGCTGCTGCTGGTAGCCAAGGGAGATGTGATGTGTGTGTATGCATTGGGAATTAGCACATCCGAATGGAGAGACGCTTTCAACCATCTCTGAATGGAAACGAAATCCCTCTCGAAATGGCTGGGTTCTTTATTTCTAGCCCGTACATGCGAATGCCCTTGAGAATGCGCGTTTTGTCCTTTTCTGCGCACATACACACGCACGCTCACGCTGTATGGAAATAAAGGTTTGCTGAACACAAACATATGCAGATTTATGTTAATCAATTTGAGTACTGCGCATGTGACTTGATTTACTCCACCACTGCGGGCGCGCTGACAAAATATATGCGACGAAGGGATTTGAAAATGTTTGAACATTTTTCGTTGATGAAAAAATAAAGCCATTATGAATTATGGACAAATGTGCACGCATACCGCGCCGTCGTGTACACACCCGTTCGGCGCACGCTTTTGTGTTGTCGACCCGCTGCGCCACGATGCGGTAACATTAGACCCGGCTCTGCGTTTGTTGTGATCTCTCGCATTAATCCACCTCAATGCTCACACCTGCGCACGCACGCACATGCGTTGCCTGCAACCAGCATGGCAGCACGAATGCGCACGCACGCACGCCCGGGCATTTGATGGCGGATCAATTACCATCACTCCGCCGACTCGTCGACGCGAGCGCGAGACAAGCGGCATTTTCTCGGCGCACGCGTCCGCTTGATTTGAATATAATGCTCGCGTGCGAATGTCAAATTAAATGTACGCCGCCATGTATGATACGAGCTTGCATGCATGTGCGCATGCATGCACTCACACCGCCGTCTCTCCGGATCGCGTGCACACGAGCGTGCTCGATCAAGTACAATTAGTGTTTACACATTCACGCAGAGACACACACGGCACGGGATATGTTTGTACATTTGAACAGTTTGTTTGTGCGGCTGCCTACGGCCGCACACACACACACACACACACACAGATCAGCGTGTCTGTGTCTGTCGGTGGTGGTGGTGGGTACACTATGGACGCCTCTCCGCCGCCGGCGATGCCAATTAAATGTGCAGCCTAGCGTGTGTGCGGTGCGCTAGCGTACACACAATTTACACAATGTTGTGCGATGGTGAGTGCACTCGCGCGCCGCTTGCGGTTGTACGTTGTACGTCGTGTGTAAATGGAAATGTTTGACGGCTTGCTCATATCCATGTTTAACGGCGAACTCGAATGCGCGTGCTCGCGAGCGAGTCCTGACACACATTTCCGCACGCGTGTAATAGACATGGTGGACGCAGACATACGTGGGCAATTCGATAAGTACTTAGCCTAACCGCCTTATGGCTTAACCATCGCAATAGAATATTTTGTAACGTTTACTAATTTACTACAATCTCTTAAAAGACTACTGATACAATTTAAACCGAATCGGACCCTTTGTTAAGTTTTGACGGGCCAGCGAACGTGTCCGCGAATATTCGCAAGAATTTCCGCAAAAACTCACAATCGACCAATTCGACAAAATAGCCATAACCATTGACTGGGGTATGAATTGTGGACTTATCTATGGTTATATCCATATTTCAGGATTGCTGGACTTTCGCTATCGGTAGTGAATAAGACTATGCAGAGGAACAAAAAAAGTTCTCATCGAATATGTTCGTCTTTCCTTACTTATACTTATCGGACCGCCCACGTATACTACACAAAAAAACGATGTTAACATGTTGAGCACAAAGAAATAATCATATCACAATGTGTAGGCATAAAATTTAATAAATTCACATAATGATACGCATACGCGCACACACGGACTAAAGTGTTTTCGGCGACAAAGGCTCTGGCTTCGGGACAACTTTGTGTTTGGCTGATTTCCGCCTAGTTGCGCTGTTGGATGAATAATTGAATTCGCTTCGGTGCATCGCGCGCAAGGTAACACGCGAAATTCGCCGAATAGCTAGCCGCTTATTCCGCCGCTCTGTCATCCAAACTCTTGTCGCCCGAAACTCCGTCGGCCGTCGACACCAAGCGCTCGAAAGTTGAGCGCGCGTGGAGCAGCAACGACGGCGTCGAGCGCAACCGAAGCGTATGCGAAAGTTTGACAGAAGCCGAGCACCGGAGTGGGCCGCTTGCACATTTCGCCAGCAAGTTTTCATTTCATTGTGTGGAAAACTCTGTACAAGGATTTGAACGAACATAACTGCACCCACAGAGATCTAGAGTTATCGTTCTCTCACGTGTATAACTTCATTAGCGTATACTGGGTGGGGGTGTTCTAGGGTGCTCAGCTCCCTCAGAGCTTGGAAGAAGTCTAACATTGAAATGTGCTTGGTACACGGAACAATGATTAGGGACATGTTTCTATTCCATAATATATATTTCTTCTGCCAAACTAGGAAAGTTAATCAAGCATTCTGATTAAATCGCTTTGATTCTCGCCCCTGCCGAAAATCCTGACTATACGCCACTGCATAACATCCCGCATATTCCACAGTAGAAAAATAAACAAAGCTAGTCAGCAAACTGCCTAGCTAGTTGAGATGAAATTCAACATTCAAGCGTTATTCTCATTTCACGGGTAGCTTGAAACTCCTAATTTGCCATACAACGCCACCCACGTATTATTTTGCTTTCATAATATAGAACAATATTCCTCAGAGCATACGACGTGGATTCGCCTCAGGGCAAATACGACGATGGGGTTTCGTGCGCAAGGGGTCAAAGACATTTTCGGTTCATTCTGGCGCACAACGTTTGAAGTGCGGGGATACTCGCGCAGATTTTGGTGTATATGAGAGTGGAGAGGGGGCGGCCTGTCCAAACAAAAGGCCCTCCAATTCATTGTTGAACACATAGTATATGCGAGAAGAACACGAGTCCACATCCACAACTATACATTGTATCGGTCTGCTCGACAACGAGAGAGACTCACAGTGCAATGAAAACAGTCCAGACAGAAAAGCAATTTCCGTCGTCCGTGCGCCCGAAGCCAAAAGCCTCCGGAGCGGAGCGCAATTGCGACGGATGTCGGCAACATTCTGACGAACATTGTCTCGCAAAAGTTACCACGGCACGGTAATGTATTCATTCTGGGCATGGACGCCCAATCGATTGGGCGTCGCTGAATCGGCAACAGCAGCTCGAAAGTTTCGTCGTCGTCGTCGTCTTCATCAACGCAGCAATCGCAATCAACGATTCGAATTCAATAATATAATCAATTTTCACATCATTTGCCAAATTGGACTTTGAACAAGTTGTGTTGTCGTCGTCCGTCGTCTGCGTCGCTGCACTTGGCATCTTGTTGGCAACAATGTTATGCATATGCACCACACGCCGCATGCTGGCTTGGAAATTTGTGAAATTCATGACAAAGCCATTGCGAACGCAAACGCACCACCGCATGCGACAGCATGTCCAATTGAAATGTTCGAATTGGTTTTAATTAGTCACGCAGAGTGCGATGCGCCGGCAAGCGGACAGGAGCGCCGTTTCGGCACTCTGTATATGGGTCATCAACAGCAGTCAGCTGTATTCATCGCACGCATTCATCGGTGCTGGTGGCACGTAAATTTGTTCGCACGACATCAGCGCAAACATTATGCGTTGTTGTCTGGTGATAATTAAGCAGCGAGCGTGCTGCCCAGCATTTCAGATTCATGCATAAATTACACAGTAATACAAACACGGGTATGATGCTGATGCTGATGATGCTGCTGCTGTGTCGAGCATGCACGCAGCATGCATATGCATATTGCATTGCATATATGGGACGCATTGGCGGCGAGAGTTAATTTGCAATAACCATAAACAAATATTCAAATTAATTAGTTAATTGTGCGCACGCACCACGCGCTGCTCACACGACATGGGTGGCGCGATGGGCATCGCTGTGCGCACTTACGCAAGCAAAAGTATGCTACATGCAGTGCGCCACGCACCTCGCCGCGCACACACGCACACATTTGATGTTCAACGGTACTGCTAATGTTACACAGTATGGCATTATTTGTGTCGTTGTGCGTCCAGCGCGTGCGCTTGCCAGAGTCCATTAGGTGTGTGCGTGTGCTCTGTTGAATTGTAAATCCCATGCAATATTACTAGATGCCCCCCACACGCTCATAACGGACGGGAGTTGAGCACACTGTGGGGCCCTTATACAATTGAAAACGCAAACACACTGGCGAATTCGAATGCCATTAGGTGGATGCGGGTCACTACTGCGCAGAGAAGCGAATACTCATATGCTATACTACCACAATCATAAATAAACAAGACTGTCAGCTGTCAGCTTGTATGCTCCATATAAACTTAACAAGCTAGTTCGAGGTGCCTTAAAAGTACTGTCGAGCATTTACGTGTCTGCTCGCACACGGGCAGAGTGATCGGTGTTTTTTCCACTCAGCGCTTTGAGAACAAATTGTTTTTGTGCATAGCAATCTGTCTATTACTTATTACACAGTTCTTTGTTTTGACGACGCGTTTGATAAATTTGAGGTGTCGTACTCGGGGATTCGAACCACCGATTTGTGATTCCAAAAACCTACTACGTTACCCACCCTACCATCGCATCGTCGTTAGCTCTTTCAACACCCCGTAAATATCATAATAGCCCTTTTAAGACCTTGTAAGACCTTATAAGACCTTGTAAGACCTTATAAGAGATTTTAAGACCGTGTTGCTTTTTTTTAAGACCTTGTAACTACCAAGTTAACTTGGTAACACCTCGTAACAAACTTATAGGCCTTTTTACACCTTGTGGCTAGTTTATTAGCTCGGTAAAATACTATACTTTACAACCTTGATTACAAAAATACGCGGGTCGGGCCCAATAAAAAGATATGTCATATGTAACAATATTTTAAACCACGCAGTTGAAAAAACGTGAAGTCGCAAAATAGTCTTCAAACTGAAGCTTATCAAATTGATTCAGGATGTGTTCTATATGCTTGGCTTCAGTTTCGAACCAGTTAATTTCTGACCAGTGTGCAGCAACGCTTCGAATCGGAACGAACACCGAGCACGTGCGCGCATACCAACACAATGGGCACTGCGGGCGCATTCAGCATAGCAGCGCGTAGCGCGCAGCAATCCTGCTACTACACTACACACTACACACACACACACACGGACGGACGGACACATAATAATACACGCATACAGCAGAGCGCATAACACTCCCCTTGCCGGGGCAATAAAACGCTCGTATCTTATGCCGCGCACGCGCACGTTCAGCAAATGCGCATGTGCATAATGTAATATGCTGCGCAGAGCACACGACGGCGGTGCTCCACAATTCGCTATATTACACACGCAAATAATGTCTGGTGGTCGATGCACATGCACCGGAGTGGCTCGTCGCTCACAACTCGTCGTCGCGAGCTGTGCTGTGCCGTGCCGATACGTAAATCAGTGCAGTGTTGATGGTGCTCGCGATCGTGACAGGTTTATTGGTGCGGTGCAAGCGCATGCGCACTCGGGTGAAATTATACCGAACGAATGCGCGCACGTGCGCAGAATGTTGGCGTTGAGCAGCGGATCACTCGGCTGCAATTGGGCCGCTATCTAGCTTGGGATGTGTTGTATGTTGTACTACATGGACCGATTAGTCTTGAGACTAACTATGAAGACAACATTTATTATTGGTCATATTGTTAAGGGAGTTCAATCGGAAATCATCTCAGTGGACAGAGGGCGACGAACCCTCTTTATGGAATACAATTTGCAGCAGTAAGTTTACGTATTTATTTCGGGACCAACGAGGATTATTCTTAATAGATTGCGTTTGTAGCCAATGGTGTCCGAAATGGCCTAAACACAAGTAGCTGAAAGCCAAGACTGAAATTAACGAAAAGGACTTGGTAATTACCGCCCAATCAACTATATTCTTCGGATTTGATCCTCCACGACTACATTGAATTTTCAAATAAAAAATGCCTCCATGCAATAAGGATCCATTTGAATAATGGAATCGAAATCAAGGAAAAGGAGGGGTAAGGGTAAGAGGCGAATTCATTTCGAAGAGAATCTAGATATTATAGGACTACTAATTAATGCTGTCGGTCTAAAAGTTTACCATTAATAAGAATACAAAAAGTGTTCATCAAAAATGTTGGTCATTGGTCCTTCATAGCTAGTCTCATTACTTATCAGCCCATGTAATATACGCATCCATTGTAAGAACAGTTTTGTTTCTCTTGTGTGTAAGTACTCATGTAATTTGATTTTAATTTATGTAGGTTGTGCATTGTGTGCAAAATAAAATTGAATCAATCGAGGCTGCGCGCAAAGAATGGAACAACCCCATCGAACGTGTGGTTGTTGGGCTCCATTATTCTGGCAAATAAAAAAATACACGCAAACACACGCCCAACATACAGAAGAATGTTCCTTGCACCAGGCCATTTCCCAGTAGTGTGCTGGGGCTGGGCCGAGGCGCATGAGCCGTATAAAAGAGATCGTGTGTTATAATAACCACTCCATTATGTTTGGGCCGCTGGCAGCGAAACCGAGTAGACGAACTCGGCGTGCAGCAGCTGAACTACTACACAATTCACACCCGGCTGGATTGTGGAACCCGTAAAGTGTGCTGCTGCCGCTGGTGAGGCGATGAGTTCCAGCAACTCTTTTCAATCGCCAGCGCAGCGCGCACGTCAACGAACGGCGGCCACGTGCGCGTTATCTATTGCAGCACAACCAGCAACTCGCTGCTCGCTCGGTGAGCCAGAGTTTTTGCCCGTATAGTAGTAGTAGTAGTAGAAGTGAATTGCTGCACTTAAAAACCGCACGCACGTTTTCGATGCGCTTGATGGGTTTGCGGCGAAATTGCCCAGGCGTAATAGTTGGTCGAGTTGTGCTGTGTGTTCGTGTGTTCGCTTCCCAGATAGACGATCCAGTCGTCGGTGTGCAGAAGAAGTTACTCTTGTTCAGAAGTGCTTTATATACACTTACTGAACATGCACCGGTGTGCCGGCGCTCTTGTGTGAATGTGAAGTAAGGTGCAAATCTGTATATAGGTTCACGTAGCCGAGCGTAAAGTGTAACTAGCGCATTGGCAAAGTTATTCAGAAAATCGAATAAAGACAGGTGCTGGAATACGACGGGTAATTCTTGCCAAGTAAGCGCCAAGATCTCCCGAATCCGTAGTTGAAAGACAATTTATCAAGCTATGTTTCTGCTTCAAATTGTTGTTATGTAAAAACGGTATGCACGGAGCTATTTGCAAAACAACGATAGCATGTACAGTTGTGGCAAAATAATTACGAATGCCCAGTAGCTTTATAGAC
>JANTBZ010095537.1:0-17699 GCA_024741255.1 Exechia fusca | reverse complement strand
TATCTTATTGGCTTTGCATGTAATAATAATTGCTGCATACTACTACTATAATACTAAGTTTAATTCTCAACACATATTATAAATACTCCAAAATACTTTCCATTTGTATTTCATTATTTATACTAGGGATAAGCATAAGTCTTGCGTTATCTTCCGCAAGGCGTCCCTGCCGAACGCGTTGACATGATGACATGAGAACACTCTAATTTTGAAGGTTTTGAGTGTTGCTACAAAAAATCCTAATCTCAATTCGCATAGACATGTTATTGTCTCGTTTTATTTGCGTTAAAAAATGTCGACTTTCTTGCATAAAAAAGATTTCTTTGGTAAATATTGGAGCATTACAAAAGCATTTCTTCAATATTACAAAAAAAAGATAATAATGCCGTTCCTCGTAAGAATTTGGGAAAAAATGATACTTGAACAATCCAGGGGCCCTGAAATGCAGTAATGCTCACTTATGCTCACACCTAGTACTTTCAATGAAATATTTCGCTAAGATATTGTATTTCGAACACAAACATTTTTAATCCTAGACCTTTCTACCACAGTCTGTCAGTCATGTTTGGTGGTGGCGCGGACAAACGCGATCGATGAAGAGCGCTCTCCGCGCGCCGGTGTCGGTATATTATAAAATCAGACGTCACACAGTCACCGGCCACAGCGCAACTATTCGCGGTGTGAGTAATGTGTGGGTTTCTGTCAATAAATCAAGAAAGCTTGAGCAATTATGCAAATGTCCGCGCGCGCATAGGATGATGGCACACGGTTTCAGTCAGTGTGTGTGTGTGTGACAATGTTGCAGCAGCAACGGCAACCGCAGCAACATCATCGCAGTCCGATCGGACCGGCCGCGCTGAAACATGCAATTATTTCAATCCAATTACACACATCGCCAAACGTTTACAGCGAATTGAACGCACGCACTTACCACACATTTGCACACACATTTGCATAAGGCAACCAGTTGTCGTGCTTGATTGCCAAAGAATTGGTCATTTGACCGGCGCATAACATATGCTTTTATATGCTCACCCAATTGCTGGTGGTGCGCTCGGTCCAGCCGTTTGTCGCCGACGACGAAACTCCGACACGACGATGCGGCAAGTGCGCGTAATCGGACACGACATACCACACGATATTCAGATGCGCGTGCATCACCATTATCGCGCACACGCACATGCAAATAGCCCCGGTCGATTAGAGATGTTTATTCGCATCGTCCCAGAGTGACCAGCATTCAGCGTGTCGCATGCGTGCGTGTGCGTGCGTGTGCGTGAGTGCGCGTTTGCATGGGCCAATTTTCCGCGAATCGAGTATGTGTTACAAAATGCACGTAATTCCCCCGCCGCTCGCTGACGAGTGGAATCAAATGGGAAATGTATACGCAGCCGCACACACACAAGTGCGATATTAAATACACATATGCGGCGAATATACCACATTTATTCGTGTTGAAGACCCGTCTTCGTCGTGGTCGTTCGGTTGCAAAGGCAAGCAACATTTGACACACATTCGACCCGCCGAAGACGACGACGACGACGACGAGGCAACTTCTCCGCCGGCCCGGCTCAACACCGATGATGTGCTCGAACATCGCGCAATGCTCATCGTGTCACACACACACACACACTCGGGCATAAAGAGTTGTGTGCTTTTGGCGTGAATCTCGATTTATTATTTAATCTCGAATTTCCTATTTGTAAATCGTCCGAACATATCTTAATTTTGAATTACATACTTGTTAAAGATATGTTTCATAAAATTCGTCAAAGAGCAATGAAACTATGTATCAAAAACTCCCAATTTTCGAATTATTGATAATAAACAAAATCTTATTATTTATGAATGAGAGTCAGCTCAAATGTAAAAACGATTGAGCGCGACTATCCATTTTCATTACTTGATTTCATTCCACATTACTTTGATTCAAGAAGAAGAGCAAAGCAAAGATGTATCAAAAACTCATTATTATTGTGTTATTTTTCAATGAACACTCTAATTGCATCGATTTATTCGTCATTATTATTTGTATCCATTTCCATCGGCACGAAGATATCACGATTCTCAATATAATATATTTTAGCATCATCAAGAGAAGCTCGAAATAAATTCAAAAATTTCTATAACAATCGTTTTGATTTTTGTTCATGATAATCGGAGAAAAAACTTGAAAAGTTGGTGTGAATACCGTGTTCTGAAAGTTGTTGCCGTGTTATACAGGGTTTCGGGAGACTTTTTTTCAGATCGTGTTCTGAAAAGCCGTGTTACAGGAGGTTTGGTTGAAAACTTTATGCATTCTTATTACTTGATTCCATTTCATCTAACTTTGATGCAAGAAGTACTATAGCGATGAAAAAATACTCAATAGACAAGATGTTTTTTCTGACTAGAAGAAAATCGCTTGCATATTATGTTGATATGAATATGAAGCGAGGATTTTCGAAGAGCATCGACATTATTCGATAAAGAAAATATCGCACCAATATTTTTCACATTTTCAACAACCCCGACTGGCTCACACAGAGCGACAACACACACTCGCGAGGCCCAGACGTCGCGCAGACGAGGTGAACACATTACACATCGCATCGTCGCTCGCACACACACGCACGCCACCAACATCGCGCGAACATGCTCTGCTCGTGCTCGTGTGATTCGGCTTGTTTTACAGATACCGCATGTACTAAGTAAGCGCGCACAGCGTCCGCGACTGTGTGAGTGTGTGATTCCATACGCCGACAAGCGCACACGAAGATAGTGTGCATATTCGTGTGCATATTTGTGTGTGTGTAGTCTCGGATCGAATTTTGTTGTCCATTTATTATAAGATTATTATGCCAACATCTTTGCGGCATCTGAGTATGTGTGTGTATGTATGTGCATGTATGTGTAAAAGTAAATGTATGGCTAAAGTGACATGAGAGCGCTCACATAAAATCACAAACACATGCGCCGTCGCAGCCACACAACAACGCACACACACACAAAGACGATCGCAATGAAAGATTGATACTCTGCCGAATAAACCAGCTGAATAGTGTCTGCTTGAGTCTGTGTGTGTGTGTGTGCGTCTGTTTGAATTTGCATATTATTTGAGACGCCCCGCGCGACCGGCCGAAAAACCACTTTCGGTTTTTAACACACACTCGTATACCTCGAAACATCACTATTCTGCCGGTTTTACTTGCTAGTGTGTGTGGTGCGGCCGTTGGTGTGGGTTTATTGCATGCGCACACCTTGCCAGAGTGTCATAATTATTCGTTGAATCTTTTGTGTGTGTGCGCGAATCGCGACGTATTGTATACTCGATGAGAAGTGCGATAGATGCTGAAGTATATTACCGAAATGGCTGTGCGAATTTATGGACAATAAATGTGGCACTCATGCATGCCGAAAAGTGCACACAATCGGATGCATCTCCAATCGCATGGAACCGACTCCGATGTCATGTTGACTGACAAAACATGCATTGCTTCAACCAAAAACATCAGATTAGTGCATGTCCGTTGAACTGCAGAAACTCCGCATTTACGAGCAATTTTCCCCTGCATGCTTCCGATCAGCATGCGCATAGCGAACGCTCTTTCATGATCAGAAGTCACACACCAGCAACATAAAATAGCAAAAAAACGTTCAGCAGCACCAGCAACAACCCATCCACCTGGATATTCGTATAAAAATAATACGTTATGCAAATCAGCTGCACCAGTTTCTAGTTTCAGTGATTTCTTGTTTTGGCGTTCGTGCGTCACGACGACGAATAGGCCTCTGGGGGCCAAGCGCAGATGAAACTCAAGACGGACGGTAGGTTGGTTCAGTGTGCGAATTTTGTATACATGCGTGCTGTGTCGCAAGTGTGCCGCGCGATCTGCGCGAATTGTTCACGTGATCACAAAATGTTGACTAGACAAATGTGTAGAAAACGTATTTAGGTATAGTGGTTTTCGGATGGCGTTGACAGTGATTAATCGGGCCGCAACGAAGGAAGGAAGCTTTGTCGCCATATTTGTGTAGGTCACGCACAACGTTTTTTTTCTGTATGAGTGTATGCTTTTCTGCCTATGATTAACGGCCGCACAAAGATCAGCGTGCATTCAATTAGCATTCGCGCGGTCGATTTCTCCGATCTGATTGGCAGCCACCAAGTTGACCTATGGGCGGCATCGTATGGGCAGTGACGTGCAAAACGGCCTTACTAAAGATTTTATTGAGGTAGGTTACACACTCACACGCACAGTCACACAGTGGATTATATGCGCTGATGATGGCGCACCTGACAAATCGGTACAAATGCGTGCGTAATCGGCACAGCGACCGGCTCCGGCTACGCGTTTCACTTTCAATCCAAATGGTCGTTCATGTGTTGCGTGCGCGCGCGCTCCGCTTGAAACCGGACACTTTTTGCACGGATTCCGTTTCCACGGCAGTGCCGAGATTTGAATCGTTAATGCGCGCGCATTCTGCCCGCTGCACGCACACACACACACGCAGAGATTTGTATATTTATTTAACAGGTTTTTATTTCGTTGTTATATGTGCCACTTGTACGTCTTTGCTGATATATGCACACACACACAAGCGCACGCATGACGTAACCGTATCAACCGACGCGCGGACCGCTGATGGGAACCGCTTGTCGCTTGGTCGCCGGGCGAGATGTCCTAATGAAAACGACACGCACTTCTAGAGTAGAAGAGCGTCTCACGAGCGCTGGAGTTTGTCATGAGAAAATATCGTGAAGGTTGATTTCAGATTTTAATATGGTGATTTTCATGATTAGATTTCCATATTGAATATATGTTTATGAAGAAGAATAATACGATTTAAAACACCGTAAAAATAAATTCCTCCGAATGGGCGCCTTCATCAATAAATCCAATACACACATTATAGAACTAATACATTATACATAATACAGTTACAGTAATACAGTTACAGTTACGTCATTACTCTCAGGACAAATTAATATTTGTGTTGATTGTTATAAATAAGTTTTCACATGGTCCTTCGAGCCGGATTCCAATAGAAATCGAAGAATCAACGAAACTGTGGAACTCAATTTGCACCATATTAATTTCTTGGTGTGATTATTAATTCTTCTTCGATTATTCCCGATGTTGGGTCTTCCTACTCTACCAGTTTGTGCAACGCTTAATTACCATTACACATACGTCGTTCGTCGCATCTGCGCGTGTGCGTGAGCGCACAAAAACGTGATAAAAATCATTCTAATTTATGCAAGAGATGCGCTCGTGTCGGCTGGCGGCGATGGTGATTTCGCGACCGTGTCGTGGTCTTGCAGGGAAGGCTATAAAATTCAACCCGGAATGCTATTCACAATACACACACATGGTTTTGCCCACAGCTTTGGTGCAACAAGAAAAAAAATCGCCTCAAATTTCTGCTTGCACGCTCAGCGAATCTAGTTTCGTGCGGAATTAAAAATTCGCTAGTGTGTGTGTGTTTGTGAGTGTATTGGTGTGGCTGCTGGTCTGCTGCTGCGTTTTATGGCGACCGTGTGCAGGGAGGCCTTGAATGGCTGCGCGCGCATGCGACGCTCAGATGACAAACTTCGCTAATAAACAGTGATTTCAATGCGTCGCCGTCGCTGGCTCTCGGTCTGTTTGGCGTATATATCAGAATTCAGAATCAAGCGCAGACTTGCATGTGTGAGCGTGTGTTACTTTGTGTGCTTGATCGATTCGGTTGACCATGAAAATGTGTCTCTGTTACGTAAATTCAAAACGAGAATGCTTCGGTCCGAAACCATTTCCGTTCGCACAGATTCGAACGCATGTATGATAAATTGGATATGGGGATTATTTTTATCGCTCTGGTGCAACGCTGCAGTAGTGTTTAATTTAATCACTAGGACCCCGATGTTTAGCTGAATAACGATAGTCTATTCATGCGCGTTTTTTGTGACTAGATACGAATTCAAGAGCATATATTATACTGCTATTTTCGACGGCTCAACATAGCCATCATATCGCTCTCCAATTCCACCATACCTTCGACTCCGACACTCGGCGGGTTATGTAAATTTGTGGAGTGCGCACACACTTTTGTGGCTTGCAACGCGATTAAACTCTGACATGACCCGAACGATGCGCGCGCGCGCTCACGCGCACCTGTTTGACAGCCATCAAACGATCTCACTCAATCGACCACGCTCGCTGCGATCGCTAACCGACGGACACGGACGTCGATTTCCACACGGCACAATCTTATGTTGATGGGCTTGTGAGTGCGTTTACACTCTGCGCCACGATCTATGTTATATTGTCTTAGCAGTACAATTATTTTATTCTTTAGGAATTCTAGTTAATTAATAAACTACTCAATGAAGTCCGATTGTTTGTTAAATAGAGCCTAGTGAACTACGTAACACCAATTGTGACACACCCTGTACAATCGATAATGCATTGCAAAAACCAAGCATGATTATATGTATGGTACCGCACAGCAGACATCGATAAATATTTAACGGACGTGCGCGCGCGCGCAAAGACAAGACACCGGATCGAAACACTTTCACAAGCCATGTTCTATGCTGCGATGCGCAGCGTTCTTTATGCTACAAGACTCGCTGTATGTGCGTCTGTGCGTACTCGGACACGCACGGACAGCATACACACACATCATCATCATCTCGCGAACATCATCGCCGTCTTGCTGCTACACGCTTGCGACAAGCTAGCAATTAATTAAAGACGCGAACGCAACATGCTGTGTGAGGAACACGAACCGCGAACATCGGACATGATCGTGTGCGTGCGGCGTGCGTGTGATTTGTGTCTGCGTGTGCCGTGAGCGTGCGATCAACGAAAAATCTATTACCAATATAACGCGCGCAGTCAAGCAGCCAAGCAGTCGTCAAGTGATGGTTGTCGTTTCGCGTGTCGTATTTGCGTGTGTAACATGTTACATGTGCGCAAACGTCTGCCAGCCAGTTGACGGCGTCGGCGGCCTGTTGGTGGGAAATCGAGTCCGCTAACAGACAGACGCGCACGATCGCACTCGCATTTTACTACCCTACCTTATTATTTTGGGATGAGAAATGGGTCTGGGGTGTTATGTTTTGCAGAAATATGTTGATGATGTGATGCTATACTATGTATATGATATAACCAAATCGACCTGGTTTATCATAACATGATGTGGATTACAGTTTCATGAAAATACTTTTCCTACAAAACGAATAAAATCTATAGAACTCTGGGCATTTTTGTTCAACATTTCCGGGCTTGGGTGGTAATACACTCACGCACGATTATCCATCAAACGCAAGTTCGTGCGACACACGCACCACACGCATCACACACACGAACACAAACACACGCGAAAAAAACAAACATGTGAGCCACGTGAGTATTATGCTAATTTGAGATGTCCGCGGTGTTTTGTATCGTGCTAAGTATGTATGCATATAGGCGATGTGAGAGCCCTCGAATGATCGGTCATTAATCATGCGAGGCCTAATCGGCATCACACACACACACACATGCTGTCAGATCTGTCATCACGGTGATTTTCACCTGATGACGCTCTGGCGATGATGCAAGCGAATCGAGTTGATTTATTGATATGATGGTAGGCCGCTCACGATTTGCGATTCAGGTAGCGATAGATGTCTGTGTGTTCAGCTATTGTAATCATATCATGAATATATTGTGATGCGAATTAAATGTCGTCGGTGCTCGTGTGCATTCAATTGCACCACATTTGCCCACCGGGTCACCCGGAAACCGTTCGCTGTGCGCATTATCACTCATAAATATATCGCCGCACAAAACATACGCACAATTCGCGACGCACACGCATTCCCATCAAACCCGGATGATGATCTGGACAGCAGTCCATTCATAAAATATTCATATGCATCTGTGATTGGATATATTCGCGGCAATAACCGGCGATGGTTACACGCACATAAACACGCGCTAATTAAGTGTCAACCGATGCATTCAGCAACAGCAAAGTGTGTACATGTACAGGCTGTTTTAAATGCATCGCCAGCGCTCCTCGCCACGTTTCGCTGCGGTTAGCGTTAACCGCACATGCGGCGGGTTTGTCGATTATATTATTATGATTGAAACCGAAGACAATGCTGACGCAGCAACAGCAGCCACTGATGACGCCGACGACGCGTCGTCTGCTGGTGAGCGCGTCGAGCGCGGTGAGATGAGATGCGGTGAGTCATACTTGTGCGGATTATGTGCGGCCAGACTTGCTCAGTATTAGGAAAACATACAAGTTACAAGGAAAGGATCATAAAATGAAGTTCCTATATACTATTCTCCATCTAAATCTGCATCACAACATCTATATTTCCGATAACCACCGAAACTCTTGGATGATATACAAAAATTAACGAAAGAGCTAAGCGACGAACCAAATACGAACCTCTTTTTGGAATGCACATATTTCGAACAAGTCTGCGTGCGGCACGTGTCAATATACGCCGGTTGGAGAGCTCCGTTGTGCACACTGCGCCCGACCGCACATACCGTTGCAGTGGACGTTTTTTGCCACTTGTCGTCACTCGCGCAAGATCGACCGCACTGCAATGCAATGCAATCTAGTAATCGCTAGCGCGCATACGTTACTAATGACTTAATCGCAGCGGGGAAGCTCTCGGCTGGCCGCAAACACTTACACATACGCACATAGCGGTGAAGTGTGTGCGTGGCGGAGAGCGCGCGTGCTTCTTATGTGCAACGGTGCGGCAGCGGCAACACATTCACGGACACGACACGGACGCTCGAACTCAATTGATACATGCGAACGCTGTGCAATAATGAGTGTCGCTTGTCAGACGCTTGCAACGGCACTTTGCGTGCACTGCTCACTACGACGACGATGCGATGCGCGCGTCTGGTATATCAAGCGGCGAATGTTAACGTTTGCGGCTGCGTTTATGTGTGGCGATCGATTACTTGGACGGTGGCGGCGGCAGAATGCCGTGTTCTAAAGCGCGTGCGCATTGTCACATTGGTGGGTGACATTTTCGCTGATGTCATCGCTGGGAAATATTTACTACAATGTAGTATGTGACTGTGCGTGTATGAGCTGTCCGCGTTGAACTTTATTGACTGCCCGGTTGCGTGGAGAATGCGGAACAATCGTGTTGCTTTCTTGTGTCTTTTGATATTGTGACAGCTATGCATTGCAGCCGAGAAAGTAGCTGTCTGTATAAATTCTATTGTGCTTTTGAATTATAATACCACGATCGAATTCAATTGTAAAATCCAGAGGTCGTTCAATCGATAAAATTGTGTTCGGAGAGGCGTATTTCTGTGAGTTGCTGCCAAGATCATGGATCGATACAGATACAATTTAAAAAATCATCCCATCATGGATCATTTCCGAATTGAATCGACATCGATATAGAATTGAAAGTGAATTTGCACAATCGGGTTTGAACGATAACGAATGCACTCTTAAACCACAGACGAACAGTCGTTGCACATTCGCACGTGTGGCGTTACTCGTTTTTTACTCGCGGGCGCGCTTGGCCTGAAAAGCGCACACACACACACATGCGTTCACATACTGCACACACATCGAAACTGACACGACGACGACGACGACGACGAGTTCGCGTCGGGTCGTGGCATCGCATAAATGTCCTCACGTTTCGCCCGGCAGCGTTTTGTGACTCGATGTGTCTGCTGTCTGCCAAAGCGCGTGCACATGTGTGTGCATGTAATGTGATTGTTTTGCGCTCCTATATGTCTAAACGCGCGCGTGTGTGTGTGTGTGTGTGTGTCGGCGTGCACGAGCATGCCCCGGAATGTATTGTGTGGCCATCGGCGCATATCTCAACCCAAAAATATTCAATCGAACACACGCGCGCGCGCGTCGACATCGCACAAATTGTTGCTGATCTGCGCGAAACAAACCCGACCCAATCTGTCAGCGAGTGCGCTCGCGCGCGCGCGTGTGTGACAACTGCACGTACATGACATGTCGAGTGCAGGGCACTGCGCAGCGACGACAAAATGTCGCACCGCATACCCGCAAATATGGCCGTGTCGAGAAACTCTCTGGCCGTCGCAGTCGCCGTCGCCGACCGTCAGCAATGGTGACGAAAATATGTCAGAGCCTGCAGACACTCGCGACCGGCGACTGGCGCAATGCTGGCAATGGCAATGATGGCAATGGTGATGGGCGAAATTCTTGTACGTACGTGCGCGTCTGTCCGAAACTATTTTTGCACGACGCGCACGACTCGCAGCATTAAAATTAATGGAATTTTTCCAACCATCCCGATGGCAGTGTGTGTGCTCTGGTCTGGGGACGATGTCAGCAACGTCGCTCCAGAGGCATATCAACGCGCATAATCGATCAATCAATAAAACATGCCAGCGGTGGCAATTGGCCACGTAACGCCGACGAATGACATGTTGTTTGTGTGTGTGTGTGCGTCTGTGCGTCGGACTACGCACATTCTGAGCGCACCAAATTGTTCGGTGCACGTGCATTCCGCACCTCACCACCACCACCAAAGCTGGTGCGCGGAGAAATCGCTGATCTTTATCTGCAATATGATGCAGCGCGCTGCGAGCGCCCAGTAATTCGGACAATGTAAATTATTTAATTTACAAAATATAAATAAACCGTACAACATAACCATCAACGTGCAGCGGCAGCAGAAGCAAAAAGTCCGCCCAGTAATTTTTTGCCGTCGCATCGCGTCGACTGCAGCACTCGCGCTGATCAGGGCCAGAGAAATCGCTCGCGAGAGACGCCAACAATTTAGGGTTCGCGCGTCTTGCCAGACACCGAAGCGAATACCCGCGGAAGTGCCTTCGTCGTTACGTGAGTGTGTGTAAGTGCGAGAGCATCGATCGTAATCGCATTTCTAATCACCATCCAGTCCATAGCGCAACGAATATGAAGCCATAGCCATAGATATTTTACTACTGGCGGACAGAATTATGGTCATCGTTGCTGCATTGTTTATTGTTATATTATACAACTCACACACTCAGCGCACACGCAACGCAGTCGCACAATCGATAAAAACTTAATTAAAATCTGCAATCATCTACGGATCGTTATGGTTGCGAATGTATATGTTATGGTATGGCTGCCGCTGCTGCTGCTGCTGCTGCACAGAAGACTTCGATGATGCGCCCGCTAATAATATCGCCGAACCCAAATGGCAGTTCAAGTGGTCATCGGCGCACGAGCAGAAAAACACATTTGTAGCGCGCGTCAGTGTATGTGTGCAACGATCGTATAGAAACATTGGTTATGCATTAGTCGAGATGAGTGTTTTTTGTCTCGCTCTCGCCAGCATTTGATGCGCACCATCAAAAAGCACACGTGTTCAAATGCAAAGAAGCGAATATCATGCGATTCGACTCATCCACACCACTAACCTATACGGGCACCCGCGCTTTATTATTATTACTCAATAGCCGCGCGATCGAAGTATATGGAAAATCGAAGTGATTCAAACCTAACCGAATATGGCCGGAAGGTTCGTCGTCTGCAGTCTTTCGTTCGGTTCGCTGGATTACTCACCGCGACACGCGATCGCAAACAATTCAGTTGGCTCGACAGCACGCCGCGCGACGTCCCCAATCGGCGCTAATACCTTCAGTCCAAACCAATTATTTGAATATCAAGCGAATTCCCTGCGCTTTGCAAATAAGCGCGCGCGCGCCGCGTGCGACATGAAACATTGCGCGCAATCAGTGGTGGTTTGTGTTTGCGTACGGCGCGTGTGCGTGCGTGCGCTCGCCGGCAGCGTACAGCAGCGACAGCAGTGCGAATGCAACCAATTATTACGGGTGCACATAAATATTGTCCGGAAAATATTTGCTCAAAACCCTGCGCAGAGCGAACAGTGTGTTCGCTTCGGTTCGGCGCCTGCTCTCCATTTGAGGCGAAAATCGCTTTGGAACTGCTGCTGCTGTTGCTGTTGCTGCACGCTGGATTTATGGTGACACAATTATTATTGCGCCCATTTCGATATCAGCGACGGTGTACGAGCGGATCTGTGTGGCGATTTATCGACGATTCGGAGTATGTGTTTGTGTGTGTGTGTGTTGCATGACTGTATGTATGCTCGTGTGGAGCACAAACAATTGCCTACACGGCAGACACAATGCGCAGACTCCCTCGTAAACAAAGACAAATTTTACATGATACAGTATACCGATATACTATTCGCGTCAGCCTCTAATATGTGCTCATGTTCGAACACCGAAGGGAATTGTATGCAATTGTACACTGATTTATTTATGCACTCTGTGTGACAAGATGATCAAGTGGAACATATGCTGAGGTTGAGCTCGAAACGCGAGAAAAGAGAGACTTCGTTGTGTGGAATTATTCGTTATTCATGCGAGAACGAAGAAAGAACAATTAACGTATCACACAACCTACTTTCGTTGGTCGGCTGGTGATATTGATGCGCCGCACATGGCGGCTTCAGTCAAGTGCTGCGTAACTTATTAGCATAATTTATTTACGCTTCAAGCGTACACACACACGCACGAACGCAAACAAGCCGCACGTCCGCCCATGATTTACGATCGCATCGCACCGCCGGCAATGAATCAATTTGCCCGTTCTTCGTTCGCCCGTGTTCCTGGTCAGCCGGAGTGAAGAGTTAATTAAATCACTTGATTCATTTGCTCATCTTGCTGCGCACGCGCGCGGTTCCCGAATGATGAATAAGTATCGATATAGCAGCGACAAGCGTGCTTTTCCGAAGACATTGAACGAGCCGAACGAACATGTTGCGGTATCCCCGCTGAAATTATGCTGGCCGCCGTCGCCGTTCGCCCAGCAAACAAACATCGCTCGTAAATTACGCACACCCGTTTGGGTGCGCGCGCTTGCAACACCGACACACTGAGCACTGAGCGTTTGTCTGTACGTTTGTGTGAGACGAAAACGGGCATAATTAGTTTCACTTGCGTGTGTGAGCGCGAGCGCGCGCACATGAAATCTGCATATGGGGCACGCGTTTGGCGCACGCGTGCGCTCGCGCCAGCAGTCGCCCATCAAGAATAATGCAATCACCGGTAGCGCATCTTGCGAACACATGTGAACATGCGCCGTATGCACACGCGCGCGCGCGAACGGATAAAGTACCGATCGACTCGCTCTGCGTGCGTGCGTTCGTCGTGCTCTGTGTGAGTGTGTCGCCGTTCGATTGAATTTCCCATAATGTTTGCCGTTTGGCACACACACACACACACACACACTCGCGAACATAAACACGCCGAACACGCTAAGCCCGCGCGCAATTGAATAGGACATTAGGCTTCCGTGTGCGCTGGTTCGTCGTCGAACTCTTTCGTTCGTCGCGGGGTTCAATTTGCTCGTGCTGGCGCAGTATAGCACGCAGACCGTTTTCGCCTGTCGTCTGCATTTGCGTTCGCGTTGCAGGCGGTTGTTGTCTTCGACGTCGTCGTCGTCGTCGTCTTTGCCATCGTCAATGGGGGGCGCGCGCACTCTTCCAAGGTATTGTTCATTATCGATATCGCGGCATCTCGGCCCCGCGTACCCCGCGTCTTTGTACCGCGGAGTTCGCAACGTTCGCAACATAAACCTGCGCGCGCGAGTGCACTGCGAACACACACACACACTGCGTCGTCAATACTAAATGCGATTAATACGCGCGAGCGCGCGCCACTATTCCGTAGGCTGCCACTGCGCGGCTGCCTCGCATGCGCACACGCACACACACACTGCGGGTATAATTTGTTCGACGGTACCTTTTGGCTGCCGGCTGACTGGCTGGCTGGCTGGCTGGTTGGAGGGTGTTTTTTCGTCGTCTGTTTTGTGGCGATCGTCGTCGTTCGTCGCGCGCACGCAAAAGTAAACCGTGGGTACGGAAAGTTCGTCGCGTCGCGTCGAATGCGCGCATGATTGTAATGCGTTGTCAAATCTTCGCTGCCAGTATGTGTGTGTTGTGTGACTTGTATAATTCATGAAACAGAAGAACGTCGTCATGTCGTGTGTGTGTGTGTGTGTGTGCGGCATCGTGTGCAGCATGAATAGTATTTAGCCAAATGTACAAAGGCCACAATCTATCACATAAACTTATTGTGGTGCTTCTGCTGCTGCTGCTGAGCGCCGTTGCTTTTGCTTCTGCTGAGCGCGCGCGCAGATCGCGCAATCACACACACACACGTATGCATATGCACGAGAAGAAAACTCGTTATTATATTTCGCGCCATGTAATTACGCAATGCTCATCGCACGCGCGCGCGCCAATATCCATTAACATGTGACTGTGCGTCCACCATGCGTTAGACTTCGTCTCTACACACAGCTGGGCACGTGGCCGCGATGCGTCGCGCACACATGTATGCGAGAATTAAATTTCACCATCTTTATGGCACACGTTTGAATAACCAATTACGGTACAATAAAATCGTGCGCTCGCTCATTGTGTCTGCAGATGGACCATCCGCGGCTCTTGTGATGTATTGGTTTTTGGTGTCCATAGCCAAATTACGCACATTCTCAATTATACATACATTCTCATCGTTGCCATTGATACCGTCCGCGCGCGCGCGCGCGTTTCACGCGATTTTATCTGCCTACCCTCGAGAGCATCGCCGCGCGTCGCTGAAATGTGTCCGAAGCGTGAAATATATGTCCGTCAAACGTAGTATGCTGTGCTGCTCCGATGACATGTGTCGGTGTTGGTGTGAGTGTTAGTGTGAGTTTATGTGTGCTCGTATGTGCTCGTATGATTGCGTCGAAGCCGTTGGCAGCCGAGACCGAGACGCGATCCGTATCTCCGCGTTCGACGTGCGCCCGACCAAACACGCCGACAAATCGCATGCAATTCAATCTTTCACACGAACGTATTTCAATATAATACACAACACAGCATACACCTCATCGCGGCGCCCGCTGGTGGCGGCCCAGTGCATTATGCATGTAATGTGATGGTAGCATCAGCCGCAGCAGCGACGAGATACACATTCCGTTGCATACGTGAATAATTCACACCATCACGATCAGCGCAGCATCAGCAGCGACGGCGGCGTCGGCGCATAAATATGAGCATATCACTATTTATGCGCGCTCTGATAGCCGGCATTATCTTGCCATTTACATCGGCGCACAAGGCAGGGGGAGATGCGCGATGTGTGTTCGAGTGTGCCAAAGCGCATGGCGTTTTTGATGGCTTACCTCTGGCTGACTGTTTGGCGCGCGATGGAGGTTGTCGATTTTTAAATTCGTTTTGTGTGTGTTTGCAACGGTTCACTGTGTGTCTGTGTGTGTGTGTACATGCACTCGACACTCGGGTTCGCGATCTTTGGCGGCTGGTTGGCGTTCGATTGCACGCGATCGCACACAGCGAGCATAAAATAATGTACACACACATATCCACATTGACGTGCTGCTGCACTAGGTGAAAGTATTGACCCACAAGGAACACTATACTGCAGAATGTGTGTATGTGTGTTTTTGTGTACGTGTGTATACTATGTGTGAACGTCTTATTGTGTGCATTAATTTTATGACTTGTGCGATGTAAAGTCTATGGGTTTGCGACATACCCGCGCGCACGCCAGAGCGCATCACACGAAACCATGCGTCTGAATTGGCGGCTGCTGCTGCTGCTGATCGGTGTTTGTGTTCGTGTACATATCCAGCATCGCCGCCGGGCCAAACGCGAACGCCATCACTCTGGGGCCATCACACACAAACACACATCCAACATTGGCTGTGAAATATTATCGACACATCGCGCGGCTGCACGTCGCGCTTCCACAGCGCGCGAGCTATGTTGAAACGACCCGATAATGTTTTTTGCCGCCGCCAACGAGGCTCGCATCGCCGTGTGTGTGTGTGTGAGAGCACGCACGTTTCGCCGAGTGTTTGGCGTTGGGACACAGACACACTCACCGGGACATTTGTTATATTGCTCGTTTTATGTTCGTTCGCACGCATTAAAACCCAACCTAAATATATGTTGCGAACGAGCAGCATGGGCCATGGGAGAGTCGTTACTGACGGGTTGGTTGGGGACTTCGTCTTGAGAGATATATCTCGAATATAGTGAAAAATATTCAACAATATAGTGAACTACATATTAGAATTTTAACAAAATGCGAAAATACTTGAATGTATCGTTTTATGCTGCGTAGTGTTAATCAATTCCAGAACTAATATCCACCATCAAGCTCCATCATTCATCATGTGTTAGTAATGTGTTCTGGTACGTCTGTCGAATCATCATACTATAATACATACCCACGGACCACGGACACGCTCCGTATGGCGCCGTTAAGCAGCAGTTGCGCGCATAATGTGATTTCTCGAATCAAAATATCATCACCTTGCCTATTTATGGCACCCACCGGAATCAACGCAATCAACAACCCAGCTAACCAAAACATTACATAACCGGTTCTCTATTCCATTATGCGCCAAACTACCATATGCAAATTTCCCGGCGCGGCGCCGGCGTAAATCACCCCCTAGCAAATGTGTGTGTGTGTGTCGTGTCGTCGTTTAGTGCACAATAAAAACCAATGCACAACATAACAAGCATGCTCGTCGTCGTCGCCGCACACACAAACACTTGTTCATCCGTACATACCGCCTCATAATAATCATGTAGGTACATGCCGCATGTTCATGTTCATTTTCTGCAATCGTAATCATCGCATCGCACCCATGTCGCACACCGGGCATGCCCCGAAAATTGATATAAAGCCGATTCGTTGGCGGCACTCGCGCTCATTCGTCGTCGCGTGACCGCAGCGCATGTTCGCACGATTGTTTCACACACGCACACACACACGCACACAATATTCATACGTCGCAACACATCACATGCGTAAACGCAATTAAATAATTTCGGCTTCGTTTTCAATTAAATATAAGAGTCGCACGTTGCGCGCGCCGCGGGAAATATTTTTTTCGACCACCCCTTCGCCCCTTCGCCGAACCCATATTAACGTGTCAGTGTTGTGGTTTTTCGGTGGTTCCATTGTTTGCGCGGCCGAACAGGTGCCTCATCGTTGATTGCGGCCATTCGTGCACAGCAGCAGCAGCACAAAGGGTGCCTACAAATAGCCAGCGACCGCAGTGCATTTGGTGGTACAGGTGTTGAGCCGCCGCCGCCACCGCAGCCGCCACTCCACAGCGACAGCCGTGGCGTTGCGACGTCCGCCGCCACCGACACCGACAACGACACCGTCGCAAACGCAGACGCAGACGACGTCGTTGTTGCCATCAAAAGTGAAAGTCTGACGTCAAGCATGCTGCTATTGCAATCGCAGGTGAGTCGGAGTCGAAGATGTCGAAGATGAGATGTGCGAGTGTGTGTGTGATCGATGCGAATTGATGGGATATGTGGATAGGGGAGGATAAGGCGAACTTGCGCATTTTTATGAAAATATGATCACCAGTTGTGCGCATTCCTTTTTTAAAACCTTAATCCATTTCCGGCGACTAGTAGCAACTTTGAAATTTTTCCCAGGCAAACCTATGAAAGGAATGATCCTGAATAGAAAAAATATGTTAGTTCCATCTTTTGTGAACACATACAATTTGTATTTGGCTCGATTGGGCTCTTTTATCTACCAGTTTAACAACCTTAGAAGTGCGATTTATTAATGAAATTCAAAACGCGATTACAGGAAAAGTATTCGTGATATTATATTGAAGTTTGTGTCCATCGTTAGCTATACTTTCCACTC
>JANTBZ010095426.1:0-17700 GCA_024741255.1 Exechia fusca | reverse complement strand
GCACTTCTGACATATGGCGCTCAATGCCAAAGCCATGGTGACATCGGCCATTCTGACGTCGGCGCTAATGTCTCGGCATCGATAGGAATTCTCCATAGTTCGATCTAAAGTTCTCGATCGTGATCGAAGGAATCTCGTCAGCTGGTTCAACGAGCAAATTTGAAAAAGAAGCCTGGAAATACGTCGTTGAGATCAAATTCGTAAGCTAAAGAACTTCTTCACAGGAGCTTTGTCGAATTGAACAACATTACAGCGAGTTGATACCCAACTTCGACTTGATACCCATCTCCCCAGTCAGCCTGCCCACTCACCAGCGTTCCTCGCATCGCCTGATCCTGGGCGCACCTCAGTCGCACCGTGCCGCCCTCGATAGCATCGTGCTGTCGCACATCCGCACCGGGCTGCACCACCTCGCTCTGGCCGACTCGCACCTCAGCGGTTCGCGTCGTATTGCCATACTGATTGGCCGCCGAGCAATAGTATCGACCCGCATCGTTCGTCGTGATGCGCGTGATTACCAGATACTGTCCGCGGACCTCAATGTTCTGCGGCAGCTGTCGGTAGTCCTCGGCGTGCCAACGAACCTATGATCGAAGATAGGACGAGTTTATTGGTTGTATCGGAGTGAAGGCAGGTCAGTGAAGGCTTTGAAAAACTAAAAAAAAGGAAGGCAAGCGTACCTCCAGCGGTCCCGATCCAGTCACATTGCACAGGATCCGCACATTATCCCCCGAGCGCACGTTCAACGGCATCGCCGGCGTGAACGAGATCTCCGGAATCGCGCTGATGCGAATCTCCACCTCGACAACGACCACACCCTGCGGGTAGCCGGAGTGCTGCTCCGAGCAACGGTACAGGCCGGCATCCTCGTTGGTCGTCACCTCGATGATCAGGATGTTGTTGCGCTGGGGCAGCGCGTAGCGCGACAGCTGGCGGCCATCGGCACGCGTCCACGTGCGCCGAGCGTTGGCGGTGGCGCCGATGTTGCAGTCGAGCACGGTGCGACCGCCGATGCTGGCCACGTAGGGCTGCAGCGGATCGTAGGTGGCCGGCTGGTCGATGTTGGACGACGGTTGACGGTTGCGCTCGGGTTGACGGTGGTCCGGTCGGCGGGTTGGCCGTTGCTCGTACTGGTTCTGAGCGACGTCGGTGTCGTCGGTGTCAGAGTCGCCTGAATGGGGGGATTGGTTAGTTTGGGTTGAACAAATTGATTGCCTTCCATCGAAGTAGTGGAATATTTGTCGTTGATCCGTCGGAACCGGGACAGATGGGCTAAGCCTTCAAAAGAATACCCAACCAAGGCTTCAATTACATCATCAGCCACAATCCCCATTTACCTCGATCTTACCACACCAATCCACGGTTAGCATGAAATCACATCAAACTCTATTGGTTAGTAGTCCTCAATCGTCATCATAAACAACCGCACGTCCTCGCACTCACCCACATCGCCGCGCTTCGGCACCACCGACACGGTCACGTACTTCTCCGCCACACCAGCCGAGTTCTTCGCCACGCACATGTACGTGCCCTCGTCCTCCTGGCGCACGCGGAACTTGTGCACCTCCGCCTGTCGCGTCTGCTCCATGCGTCGCAGGAACGGCGCATTCAAATCGAAATCGGCCGCCTGCATCTGCTGCGGATCGAACCACACGACAGCCGGCGCCGGAACTCCGTCGGCATGGCACTCCAGGCGCAGTTCGTCGCCGACGGTCAGCTGCAGCTGCTCGTCATCGGAGCGGCGCGCAATCACCGGCGGCTGGTGAACGTTGAGGACGCCGGCCGCCGAGACGGAACCGGCCGCATTGCGAGCGGTGCACTCGTACTCGCCGGCATCGTCGGCCTGGACGTCGGTGAAGGCCAGCGAGCCCTGGCCGTCGTTGGAGATGCGCACGGAGAGGGGTCGCCGATCGAGACGCTGCCACGTGATTGTGGGATCGGGAATGCCGGCGACGGCGCGACAGGTGAGGTAGGCCGATTGGCCGACGCTGATCGATTGCGGTTCGGTGGGGTACATTTCGAGGACTGGCGGTTCGCGGCCTGGATGGAGGGGGGGAAGTGATCGATTGTGAGGGTGAAACGAAGTGATAGGGAGAATTGTGATCGGAAGAATCAACCAGTTACCAGTGGATCCTTTGATGAAGGCTTCGAGAGGTAGAAAGGGAAGAACATCAGATTCTGATTCATCTCATTTTGAATACAAAGAACCGGCACTCACCTTCAACCTCGACCACCGTCGACACCTGCTCATCGCCCAACTCCGACTCCACCTTACACAGGTACACGCCACCGTTCGAAACCAGCGCCCTCGAAATCACCAGCGCATTGCCGCGCTGCTGCACGTTCGCGTCCATCGACTCGTACACCTTGGACCACAGCGCCTCGCCGGCACCGGCCAGCTGCACGCACGGAATGCTCAAATCCTCGCCCTGCACCACATGGTAGATCTGCTCCAGGTCCTGCAGCTGCGGCCGTTGCTCGCTGGGCTGCTGCGGTCGCTGCGGTCGCTGCGGCGGCTGCTCCGGTCGATGCGGCTGCGGCTGACGTTCCTCCTCAATCACGACCTGAGCATAAGCCGCGACCGGTCGCTGACCCGGCTCCACCACCGAGCACACATACTCGCCGGCATCGCTGGCGCGCGCTCCCGCAATGATCAGGCGCTCGCGACTCTGGTACACGTAGTTGGGCAGCGGGGCGCCGTCGGCGCGACGCCACTCGACCGTCGCTCCGCTGCTGACGTAGCAGTCGAGCGACAGCTCGTCGCCGGGCTGGCCGCGCAGCTGCGCCGGTCGGATCTCGACGGTGGTCTGGGTCTGGGGACGCTGGGGCGGCTGCTGCGGGCGCTGCGCGGCCTCGGTCACGTAGACGCGCAGCAGCTGGTCATCGTCGCCGTACTGGTTGCGAGCGGTGCAACGGTACTCGCCGTCGTGCTCGCGTCGCAGTTCGGGGAAGCGCAGCTGGGCGTCCAGGACGTTGACGTCGCGCGGCATGTGGCCGTCGACGCGCTCCCACGTGTAGTAGATGGGAGCGGTGCCGGTCGCTTCGCAGTGGACGTCGGCGCGCTCGAACTCGCGGGCTTGCACGTAGGCGGGCTGGAGCCGGACGGTGGGGGCGCGGGCTTTGCCGTCGACTGGGATGGAAGGGTTGTGGGATGAATGGGGTGAGTTGAAGGGTGGTTTTAGCTGGTTAGCTGGGGAGCTGGGTCTGGTGCAAGCCGACAGGATTCGGTCGAATGAACCTGACCAACCGAACGGCAAGTTCAGTTGGACGAGGTGACACCAGAAGTTATCGGCTTGAACCAGACAGAACCAGCTCTCTCTTAAATTCCGTATATGTTTACCCAATTGCGCCACATATTCCTTTGAGAAAGCTTGCGTCAACAAATGGAAAATATTATAGTCGATCGCCTCTGTCTGCCACCCTCCAAACAACCAAACACCGCCAACTTACCGGCAACAGTCAGAGTCAGTTTCTGCTCGGCAACCTCGCTGCCGTTGTGCGCCTTGCATACGTAAATACCGCTGTCATCGTACTGCACATGGTTGATCTGTAGTGTGCCCGATCCGCGCTCCTGGTGCGCACGATCGGCGGGCAGATGGCCGTTCTCGCGGTGCCACGAAATGGTGACCGGGATCTGTGGTTGAATGGGAACAAAGAATCGCGAGTTGGATTAGTTCCAGCAACTTTCCAGCAACTTCCTCCCTTTGTACATGCGGAATAGCTGGGCTCCATACCGCTTAAGGATGTCATGTGGATGACTTCCAGACTCTGGCTGATAAAATCATACAAATATCTTCATTGTACACTTACGCGGTTGACGAGCGAATAGCCGCTGCACGACAGGCGCACGGTCGAACCGTACTCGACGATGTCCATGGTCGGTGAGGTGATGGTCACGGTGATGGTGGGCGGCGAGATGGGCCGACGTGGCGGACTGATGATCGGTTCTGGAGTGGAGTTGAGCGTTGAGTGGTTAGTTTTCGGAAGACAAATAGGCCTAAACCAGATACATTATATTACATTACATTGCACTACAAAATATTGTTAGTAAGGTGATTCCATTTGATCGGCTGTGTAGAAGTTATAAGATTCAACATTTATGGCTAAATGGTGTGCTGAGAATGGCGCCATGCGATCTGTGCATTTCCCACGTAGATACACAGAGATAATCCTCTCGGGAAACGCTTCCACCCAACCTGTCCAAGGCAATGCGACCTCTCGATTGCGATCCAGCTTTCCCACCAGCTTCCCCGCTACGCTTTGAATCGTGTACCGATCTCCGGCCAGTGGGCGGTTCAGTGTTCCCACTTCGGCACCCGCTTCGTTATGAATCGTGTACGACCGATTTCCTGCCTGCGGTTCGGGGTCGTTCATTGTCAATGTGTACATCCCCGATTTTCGTTTATTGCCAGAGGGTTTGTAGTATTCACGGATCGTTGTATTATGAGTCTCATACTCGAACGGTTCTGATTGTTCAATGTTGGACGGTTTGTAGTTTTGTCGGCTCGAATCTGGAGCGACCGGTGATGAAATGTGTCGAAAGATTGGAGGAGGAAAGGTTATGGTTATGAAGCATGCATTGTCAGAAAGAGTGAGTCGTGAGCAGCACCTGAAACTGGGGAAGATCAGTCTTACCAACCACCATCAGCATCGTTTGATGAGTGCATGGCGTCTCATGTGACTGAACTCAAATGTATGGCATGAAATTGTTCAATACACGGCACACGGTTAATCCAATCCGGTATGGTTAAGAGCATGCATGTAACATTCCAGATCTAAGGAGTACTCACCATCTTCCGTGCACTGCTCGCCAAAGTATCCCGGCTTGCATTCGCACTGCACGCGTCCGTTGCTGTTCACATGGCACGAATCGGCGTTCTCGGAGCACGGGCATCGCTTACACGCGCCCAACAGACCCGACTGACGGTCCTCCGAATCGTGGTAGAACAGATGGTCGCAGGACTGGGTAGAAATAACGGCGATCATTGATTATTTCCCGAAACCAATCGCCCCCTCGCCCCCCTCCTCCACTCACCTCACAGCTCGTTCCCCGGTACCCGGCCGGACAGTGGCACTTCTCCACTTCGTCGGCCCTTCGCTCCTGCTGATTCGTCACCGCCGTGTCCAACGCCACATCACTAATGTACGTCTGCGACACCGTCTGCATCAGCGTCGCTCGCACCAGCACCGACTGCAGGTTGCTCAGCACCGTCAGCAGATCGGCCCTCGACGCCGGTCGCATGCCGTTACTCCGATCGGTGCTCTTCCACTCGGACTCGACCAGACGCACAGAGCTCGTCCGCTCCGCCTCGTCCGGTCGATGCCAGAACAGCGTCAGCCCATTGCCGATCAGCACCACATCCTGATGCGGTTCGTACGCCCCGTAGCCGACATTGCCCACCGTAAACTGCAGCGCTCCGCCGTACGAGCGCACCTGATTGCCGAGGAACCGCTCCGGCAGGCTCCAGTAGTTCGCCTCGCGGTGGCCCTGCGTCAGGTTGTAACCGAACAGATTCTCCGCAATATCGATCTGCACGTCCTCCGCATGCACCAGCACCTGTCCGCGTCGATCGACCAACGGCATGCGATCCTCGAACGGATTGATCGGGATCGGCAGGCGCCACAGGTTCGCCGCGGCGCACGTCCGCGTCACTCCCGAGCAGAAGCACTCCGTGCAACCCAATCGATCCGTTCCGTTCAGATTGAACGTTCCCTCGCGACACCGGTCGCACCGGTAGCCGTCCACATTGGCCTTGCACTCGCACTGACCCTGCGCGTCGCAGCCCACCATTCCGCGTCCGTCGCAATCGCAATCGCGCTGCGACTCCCCATCGATGGGCACACAATCCGCCGGCGAGCCGAGCGTCGCGTTGCCCTGGAACCCGGGCGCACACTGCTCACACTGATCGCCGACCGTATTGTGCCTGCACTGCTGGCACACGCTCGTCTCCGCATCGCAGTCCTGCGCATGTCCGTTGCACTCGCACTTGCGGCACAGCCCCAAGTACAGCCCGTCGCCGCCCTCCGGATCGCGGCCATAGCCGGGCGAGCAACGCTCGCACGACAAGCCCTCGTGGCCCTGCGGACACACGCACTGCTCCACCTCGTCAGCCCGCTGCGAGCCGCCCTCCGCCCTCGGCTGCGCCACGGCCGTGTCCACGCTCAGCGCCAGCAGCGCCGCCTCCGTCGTGGTCGTCGTGTACGTGGCCTTCACGAAGATGTCGCTCACGCTGGCCAGCGCCATCAGCAGATGCTCCCTGGTCACATGGCCGCCCTCCGGGCGCCTCCAGTTCTCCGGCACAATGCGCACGCTGTACGACTGCGCCTGGCCCGGCTGCAGCGGCTCCTCCTCCGCTCCGCGATAGTGCATCATCGTGTAGTCGTTGGTCGATCGAATGACCACATCCGCTCCGGTGTTGCGCGACGCCAGACCGCCCGGCTGCGTCGCAAAGCGCACCGTGTAGTTCAGGTACCCGCCGTACGCGGTCAGCTGATTGCCGGCAAACGAAGCGGGCGCCTTCCACCAGTAGGTCTGCGTGTCGCCCGGCTCGAATCGCGCCGACACCTCGCCGCGTCCGCTGTGCAACTGCGTGCTCACCTGATCCTCCTCCGGATTGTCCAGATCGGTGATCAGCGCAAACTGCGACGCCTGCGGATACGCGCGCACCGTGTCGCGGTACCAGCTGGAGCTGGAGCAGCGCGTCGTCACGCCCATGCAGAAGCACTCGGTGCAGCCCGTCTGCTCCGCAGCCTGCAGATGGAACGCCTCCGGCTTGCACTGGTTGCACTGCGCACCGGTGACGTGCGGCTTGCACTGGCACCGGCCATCGGGCAGCTCGCGCTCCGTGCCGCGCTCGTCGCAACGGCTCGCCGGCGGCCGGTAGACCTCGCAGCTGCCGCCCGGCACCAGCGGATTGCCCACGTAGCCGGGGGCGCAGGTCTCGCAGCGCGATCCGGCGTAGCCCTGCTTGCAGTCGCAGCGCACGTTGCCGCCGTTCGGCAGCAGCGAGCAGGTGCGCGCAAAGTTCTGGCCGCCGACCAGCGGGCAGGGGCACTCGCGGCACGTGACCCCGTTGAAGGGATCGCCGTAGGTGCCGGGCCGGCACGGATCGGCGTCGGGGGCGCAGCGGCCCAGCCAGGGGCCGGACTTTTGGCGCACGTAGCCGTGGGCGCAGGACTCGCACGACCGGCCGGTGTAGCCGCTGGGGCAGCGGCACTGCTCGACCAGCGTGGCGGAGCCGAGGCCGCGATCGACCGTCGCCGCCGAGTCCATGATGATGTTGATCAGTTCGACTTCGCGTTGCGTCTGGTCGGTGTACAGCAGCCGGATGAGGATGTGCTCGACGTTGGCCAGCGTCATCATGAGTTCGGGGCGCGTCACGGGACGGCCGTTGGGCTGGCGCCACGAGCCGGGCTCGAACCGGGCCGTCACGCCGGTCTTGAGGCCCGATTCGAACAGGTTGCTGGCGGTGTGCGTCAGATGGTAGCCGTTGCCGATGAGGATGACGTCGGGCGCATTGATCGGCTCACCGTCGCCGATGAACTCGACCTCGTAGCGGAACGAGCCGCCGTACGAGTTCAGCTGGTTGCCGAGGAAATCGGCGGGCATCGCGTAGTACGGATACTCGGCGCCGACGGGCACATTGGACAGCCGCAGCTGGACGCCGCGGCGCGTCGCAATCAGATCGTTGTTGCGGAACGGCGAGACCACCACATCGCGGCCGCCGTTGAACGGACCGACGACTCCGACGACCGTCAGGCTGGTCACGGGCGGCGGCATCGAGTAGGTGAACAGATCGGCGCTCGAGCACTGGGTCGAGACGCCAAAGCAGAAGCAGTTGATGCACTCGTCGCGACGGCTGGCCAGCCGGTTGAACTGGCCGCGCTGGCACACCGAGGGGTCGTCGTTGACGATCAGCATGGTGTCGGGTGTCACGAACACGGTGCCCATCGAGTTGATGATCTCGCACGAGTAGGCGCCGGAGTCGGCGAGCACGACGTTGGGGCACGTCAGCACGCCGAGGCCGCGCGAGCTGGTGGCCGTGCACTTGGCCGGCACGTGGCCCCAGTTGAGGCGCCACGTGACCAGCGGCGTGGGCACGCCGACGGCGCGACACGAGACGTTGAAGGTGGCGCCGGCGGGCAGCTCGACGAGTGGCGGCGGCGGCGTGGCGACGGTCGGCTTGTTGCAGCCGTGCTCGTCGGTGCCGTCGTGACAGTCGGCGTGCAGGTCGCACTGGAAGGACTTGGGGATGCACTGGCCGTTGCCGCACTGGAACTCGTCGTAGCGGCAGCGCTGGTTGTCCGCGTCCGGAGTGCAGTTCTGCTCGTCCGATTGGTCCTCGCAGTCGTTCTCGCCGTCGCAGCGCCACGTCTTCAGGATGCACTTGCGGTTCGAGCATTGGAACTCGTTCGGCTGACAGTCGTCGCGGCAGCCGTTCTCGTCGGAGCCGTCGGAGCAGTCGTACTTGCCGTCGCAGATGGCCGACTTCTGGATGCAGTTGCCGTTCATGCAGGTGGCTTCGTGGGCGCCGCAGGCTGTGAAGATGGGCGCGACGACGACCACTGTTGGCATCGGAAAGTGTACGTGAGTTTAGGATAGTCGTAACATCTGAACCCTTCAATCATTTACCGTTGTAAGTCCGTTGAGATGGGATTGCATGAGCATTTGTATTGGATCGGAATATTAGTACAATTGAGTTGATCAAATGATCTATGCGAGTTACCTTCTCCATAGAACCTATGCTTTATGTGCGGAACATGGCCGTATCGAAGTTTCTTATTCGGTTTGATAAACTTGAATTTTGCCCATACTTCAAGATGCCGAAGCAGCGTCCGAAAGAGGAATCGATAGAATAGTTAGCCTGCAGGACAGTCGCGATGCGAACGATCTACTTACATTTCTCAACCTCCAGGTGGACACTGGTCCGAGAGCCGGCAACCGAAGCCGGATAGTCTCGGGCCTCGCAGATGTACTCGCCCTTGTGCTCCATCTGCAAGCGATCACACGATTGCATTTAGGTTAGGTTGATAGGTCGCAGAGAGGGATCTGAATCAACTACTCACCTTAATGTTGGGCACCTCCAAACGCCCCTCGTGGTCGACGGTTCCGGTCGGCAATGGCTGGCCACCCGGTCGGACCCAACGCACCTTGGCGCGCAGCGGACCCTCATCACGACACCGGAAGACCACTTCGTTGCCTGCAAACATTCGAGACGCACATCAGTCAAACTCATGCGATGATCACGGTTATCCGGTGATGCCCAGTGCAAAGATGCAAATGTATATATTTTGAGATAATCGAAATTTTCCGCTGGTGATGTGCGCTGGAATCGAAATGCATTCAAATTGGAACCCCATATGTGTTGTACAGGCTAAATGGACGATCTGGAACGGTCAAAGTGCTATCTATTTTACGAAACGGGTGCATGCCAATGGACGATGTGCGAACAACGAGCGTGTTCGCAGGTGCATTAATCTCATTCTCGTGGTCTACAGCTAAACGATATTCGATCCAAAGGACTCGGTTAGGTCCGCACTTACCCTCCCTGATATAACCTGGGTGTGGTTTGCATTTGTTCATTGTAAGCAGAGTTTGGGAGATGTGAGTAAACAGATTAGAGAGGGATATTAGAGGTTGTCAATTGGTTACGAGGATATTGTATCTTGAGATATCTTCGCACTTCGTGAAACGGTTATACTCACTTTCACGAATGGTTTGGGCAGACGGATAGGTCCTCAGATCGAGTTTGGCGTTCTGCACGTTGGTGCGATCTGTTGGGAAAAAGTCATGTATACTTAGTGAATGTATCTATAAATCGTAATGCACTATGAAAATGGGGATGAGTGCGAAACATCAAGGAAACTAAAAAAACAAAAACCAGGACAATCGTGATTAGTCTCTACCTCACTGCAGCTCCAATGCGAAAAACCACTCTATCTCTGGAACAGAACACACATATCCTTCCACTTACAATGATGTCTCACAATTGTCGAGGACGACGACGAAGTGGAAACAGACGATTCGCGCTGCAGCGTTTGCACTACCGTCGATTGGCCCAGCTGCCAATCGCAGTCGAGCTCATCGCTCGTGTCGAACGGACAATCGACGACACCGTTGCAACGCAACGCTGTCGGAATGCACGGGCTGTTCTCACAGCGAAACATGTCGGCGGCACAGGGACGATCGTCGGCCTCCTCGAGATCACCGATGTCGACCACGGAGTCGACTTCGGAGTACCGAACAGACACATAGAAGCACAACATCGAACGAACACATGGACACATGGATGTTGGGTGAGGAGGGTAGATGGATTGGATGGGGGAGTCGAATGAAGAGAAGTATAATGGGCTTTATCGTGGAACGGAGGAAGAGTTTTCATTATTATGATAAAAGTATAACCGTTGGAATAGACGCATAACTTCCGATCCTACTTTTCCAAGAAGTTGGAACTGTTTGATAAGGAGCCGAAATGTAAAATTTAGGATTTGAAAGACAAAGAACAAAACAGTGTTATGCCTCTCTTCGTATTCAGTTGTACTAACTGTTATACGAACTGTTATACTAACGGAAAACTCGTCCGCCGTTCCACAATAAGACCCACTAATGTGTGATCGCAACATCTGTATCGGCGGTACTCACTGCAATTGGCCTCATCGCTGCGATCATCACAATCCGGATATTCGTTGCAGTACGACGTGTACGGCACGCACTGTCCGCTGCGGCACTCGAACTGGCCGATCGAGCAGCGCTGCCTTGGCGGCGGCGGCGGCTGTGGCGGCCGCTGCGTCACCTGCGGACGCGATTCGGCGCAGTTGACCTCATCCGAGTTGTCGCTGCAGTCGTTGTAGCCGTCGCACTTGCGACGCTCGTCGATGCAACGGTTGTCGTTGCACTGGAACTGTCCGGATTTGCATTTGGTCGCTGAGCGGGTGGAATTGGGTGGAACCAATTTAATCTCATATTTCGAGTACATTGCTAACTAGAGCTATGGTGCGAGGAAGCAAGCGGAATACAAAGAAACCTATCGATAGGGAACAGAATGGAGTTACAACGTTTGGAATATGTATGTTTGGAATATGTACAAAAGTTGTCATGTAATTTACCTGCATATTGCACTATGTGGATATTGGGGATTTATCGGTAGCATTAACAAGAGACAACATTGATACACTAACATATAATAAGGAGAACTACGTTTTCGACATCATGCTTATACTGATACGCACACGCACACTCGTCTCTGAAAATTTGAATAATTACAGTCCCAACATAATCTCATAAACCTCCTAATGGACCGGTGAAACGCAAACGAAATATTCAACTGTCCTAAAATCACTCGGAGGGGGGGTTTGAGGTTGATATAATTCGAAAATTCTGTTCATATTAACCGAAGCAGTTCTGTTCGTCGGAAAAGTCTTTGCAGTCGTAAAAGCCGTCGCAGCGCAGCGTCGCATTGATGCACGCTTGGCTGTCGGAGCAAAAGAATTCGAATTCGTCGTCACATGTGGCGCCTGGAGGTGGTGGTGATGTTGTCGTGTAGTTTGGTGTGTTGTTTGGTGTGCGGTGCGGTGTGCAACATTGGGAGAACATCAACAAAAGAACAACCGATCATCATTAAAACCATCACCATTGTTCGCACATGTAAGTCTCAATGATGAGCTTTTTTCCCTCCACAATCACTGTGGTGCTTGTGAAAATGTCTGTGTATCCATCATAAGAACTCTAGAAGTTTCCAATAGGGATACTAGATTTTTGTCAACCCAAGAAATTCGCATCGTTACACTATCTCACAACGCTTAGAAATGCATAATTCAAATTCTGACGTTTTGCGTCAAATCGATCGACATTTAGAGAGACGAAAATCATTGAAGGATCAACTCCTAGATAAAAGGCATAATTATCTAGGTTTTTTTAATCTTCAAAAATAACATCGAATTCGCTGCTGTTAAAACATACCATAGCAAGTTCTTCGAAATTAAACACAATTTATGGCATTATCCCTTCCACGGGTACTTTTAATCGGGGCCGTGTACTAATGTCGGTGGGAATGATGTCAATATACATAACCTCAAATTTAATTGTACGTAAAACTCACTATAATTACAACTCTGGTTTCAGAGTCAAAGGGATTACACTAGATTTTGTCGTAAGACTCCATCAGAGTAAACAGTTTTTTGAATGAAATTTAAGGTTATGTCAATTTATGCCAATTGACATCAGTCCCATTGACCTCAGTAAAAACCTTCTTCACATCCCGCAACCGCTTCATAGTCCCTCTTTCTACCAGCCTCTCGCCTCCATTCCAACACACTTACGGCATGACTGCTCATCGGAGCCATCCTGGCAATCGTAACGCCCGTCGCATTTCTGATCGTAGTCATAGCACTTCTCCTCAAATTCGCACTTGTACACCGAACACTCGACCGGGCAGTTATCCTCATCGGCCGCATCGTAGCAGTCGATTTGGCCGTTGCAGCGCTTATTCTGGTCGATGCACTCGCCGTTGGGGCACGTGTATTGACTGACCGGATCGCAGGCAGGCGCTGCCGGATCTACAGAGAGCGCGCGATTTTGGTGGTGAGTGGTGGTGGTGGTCTGGTATGTTGTGTCACACTTCCGTACTTGTGAATGCAACAATCGGTTAGCCGGTAAATTCAGTTGATCAACATTTTAATGTATTATAAATCATGAATCCATCACAAATTTAGCTTAAGGGGCTAAAGAATTATCAATAATTACATTATAACAGATTTTGAATCACTTGGAAAATCTTTCATCTGTCTTCAAAACTCTTACAAATGCAAAGAAAGGTTTATTTCGTTAACATTATAATTGCAAGTACGTTAAAATGTTTATTTTCCAATTTTACCGGTTAATCCTTTGTACACACTCCTATCTCTCTACCCCTCTGTTGCCTCGAACTCCACCAAGCTCTAACACTAGCAAACTCTTCACACTACATCGCATTTATTAGTCGCAGCTGCAGCTGTCTGTCTGTCTGACTGTTTGTTGGTACTTACCGATCTGCCCGATCGGCTCACAGCCGGCCCACTCGTCCGATCTGTCTAAACAATCTACATGTCCGTCACACACATACTGCTTGTTAATGCACACGCCATTCGAGCACTGCCACTCGTCCGGGTGGCACACCTGCGGACGTGCGGTTGTTGTTGTTGTGGTGGTCGTGTTTTGCGGGCCTGCGTGTGTGTGTGGTGCATTTGTGTGTGCATTTTAGTCACGACATCCATATGTTGTTAGAGCATAAAAAACCGAAAGATGAACGATGTGGGTATGTGGTATGTAAATATGAGATGAGGCGCAATACCCGACCAGCATGATGACAAATGGAATATGGAACGGTGATGAGAATGAAATGAAACAACAGCAAATGGACCAAACGATACCGGATGAATCAAACAAACTAAAAAAAAGTACGCTAGCTGACATGGAAAGAAAAGACTGGCGTGTTTTATACAATTAAGTTTGATCCTGAGGCTTTGATTCTGAGGTATGGTTTTTTTTTATTTGTATGATGTCTTATTTTTGGGTTATTTGAAGAAGACAAAATCAATATGAAAAATGGAATTTTATGAAGAAAAAAAAACAAGCTATAATATAATCAAAGGATTTGTTTGGGATCGAACATAACTTTTTTCAAATAACATACAGAGTCTCCTTCAAAGCACATAGCCTAAATCCAGCGATCCTGAAATATTACAAACGTATTTTCGCTAAACTCTCCAAAATGCTTTTCGTTTTTTCGCGATTTACACTGTCTCATCATTAATGATGAACTGCGTGTTACACTAAACGGCATAACATTATAAATAGTTTATGAAATGTCTGAACAATTTTGATTTTCTCATTTAATAGTTGGCACTTCTGGAAAATGATATCTATTCTTTCGAAAAAAAAATCATCATGGATCATAAACATAAGAGACGCCAGTATCTTGGTGACGTGTACTAATGTCGATGGGAATAGTGTCAATTGCCATAAATTGACATAACCTCGAATTTCATTTCACGTAAAACACACTATAATTGCATACGTAAAAAAAACTGTTTGCTCAGGTGGTGAGTCTGAAACCGGAGTTTTAATTATAGTGAGTTTTACGTAAAATTAAATTTGAGGTTATGTCAATTTATATCAATTGAAACTATTCCCATCGACCTTAGAACAAGGCCCCGCAGTATCTTTCTCGAAAGTAACATTTGTCAGCTAGTCTTACCGTTACACCGCAACCAATTTTGAACCCACACATTCACACAATAATTTCAGAATTTTATACCCTGGTGATGTTCATGAGGACGTCGATGATGATGGTCCGTCGTCGGTGGTCTACGATGATGAGGCTGCTCAGTTGTCGACAATGTGTGCTGAGGATACCGCTGATCGACGTCCGTTCGACGTCGTCCATCGTCCACTTCGTTGTCGTTGTCGTTGCAGTACAGCTCATCGGAGCCATCCGGGCAGTTGCGCACGCCATCGCACAGTTTGTGCGGCTCAACGCACAGACCATCGTTGCAGTGGAACTCGCCGGCTTCGCATTTATAGACTGGAGGCGCGAGTGTGTTGATTTGATTTGATGGGGTGAAGGCGCACAACACAGATACACATCACGCACACACGAACATAAAAGTGGATTTTGGCGAAAACGAAGCGACATGAAAACAAAGAAACAACGACACAAAAAATAACGACATAAATATGAGCGGTTGAAATGGGCGTGATGCAGCGATGCTGATCTCGATCTCGATCTTACCACATCCTTCCTCGTCCGATGCATCTAGACAATCGACCAGACGATCGCAGCGTCCCTTGCTCGGCACGCATTGTTTGTTGTCGCAACTGGTGAGTGTTTTGTGTATTTTGAGCATCAACATTTCACGGATCCTTCGAACGCATTCCGGTCATGGGTATTGGGCAATCGAGGTGGAATTTGATTATTGTTTTTTTTTAAATCATGACACATTTTGGATGCCTGAACTTAATGGTCTGTCTACAATAAACCTTTGGAAAAATGACGATCGATTGCCCAATACCCAATCCTCATGGTCTTGGTCTTACTGGAAAGCGCTCTCTCTGCAATAGTCGCAGCGCAGCTCATCGGAACCGTCCAGGCAATCGCCGTAGCCGTTGCATATATCGAGCGCATCGATGCACAGCCCGTTGTGGCACTGGAATTGGTCGTGCGTGCACGGAACTGCCCGATTGGTGCGCATTGGTGATTTGGTGGTTGGTTGATTGGTGGTTGGTTGGTTGGTTGGTTGGTTGGTGGAGGTTGTGGCGATGATCGGGTGCAATGTGTGTGTGTGTGTGAGTGTGTTCGTGTTGAAAATAAGGCACGAAATAAGGCACAAAATAAGCACAACGGAGAACGAATACAATATAACATGACATAATTTGAACAAAAGACGGCCGAAACACGAAATGAGCAAGGTGCAAGAATAAGGCACGTGGAGAGATGTGATCTGCGCACTTACGTTGGTGCTGGTCCACACAACCTTCCTCATCGGAGCCATCGCCGCAGTCCTTGACTTGGTCACAGCGAAGTCCGTCGGGAACGCACAGACTTCCATCATTGCATCGGAATTCATCTGGAAGGCATTCGACCACGTCGTCCGAAGCTGTGTGTGTGTGTGTGTGTGTTTGTGCGAAGGGTGCGAAACGAGATGGTGCATTGGTGGTGCAGTTTTGTGGTGTTAGAAACGTGGTCGGGCTTTTTTTTTGTATGCAATGCGAGTGGTTTGTATATACGGTGTAAAAAAGTGAATATTTTCACAAATTCGAGGGTCTAGGACTCTTCTAGGTTGCTGGTTGACTTACGGACTATCGAACTATGTACCTGGACCTATCACTTCGTACACAAATCGTATTATTTACAAGTAGCAAGCACAAGCTGTTACCCGTGTATTTACAGATAATTACCCATTGTGTTATCTTTCAATTTAGTTATATTTAAACTTCCAACATACAACCATTCAACGCTGAAATGAGTTCATAATAAATGGAATATCCGGCTCGAATGACCATATACATTGGACCTAATGCTAGCGCAAAATGGTTGAATGTCGAATGCTTTCTGGCCTCAGTGTGTGTGCGTTTTATACCATGTGCGAAATCTTCATCGGGGAAGTCTACTTCCGCTGGGGGCGGACACGCCCACTCGTCCGACTGGTCCGGGCAGTCGACGATGACGTTGCAACGCTTGTAGCCCGCCACGCAGATGTCGTTGGCGCATTGGAACTGATCGGCGGCGCAGCTGGTCAGCCGGGGTCGATGCGGACCGGCTGCGATTGCGATTGTTCGAACAGTTTAGAAGGAGATCGGACCCGCAACGACGCAGACGACGACGATGATATTCAGACAGACAGACAGAACGAGAAGAGTCGAGGAGTTGGAGACAGAGAAAGAGAGAGAGAGAGAGACAGAAAATGTGTTGGATGATGCGCACAGTGGCAACTGGAATTTTCGTAGAGGGTCAGTCGGTCAGTCGGTTGGGTTGGGGGGTGGTTGAAGAAGGGTGGCGGGGCTGAAGATCGACGTTCAGATCCAGATCACCGTAGTTGGTTAGAGAAGAAGGGGGGGCCACGCGGAGGACAACCAAAATGTCGAAGGTGTGAATTTCGAGCGAAAACCAAAATCTGTGTAAATCTGGAAAAATCGGTGTTAATCCACTGCGCAAGAATGGGTGTGTTTGGCTGGGGTTGGTTATGGTTGTTAGCCAAGCGAAAAGCGTCTTAAAATGTATGATTCAGCATGCACGCTATATTAGTCTAGTCTAATAGAGCAAGAAGGCCGCTAAAATCAGAGAGCTAGCTAGATAGTACTTACAACATCTCAGTTCGTCGCTACCATCGAAACAGTCGTTGTGCCCATCGCATTGCATTTCCTCTGGCATGCAGCCACCCCCGACCATGCATTTGAACTGGGGGTTGGTTTCGGGGTAGTTCGGTGTCATGTTGTGTTGTTTTGTGGGTGTGTGTGTGTGTGAAGGTGATATGTTCGTGTGTGTGTGTTGGAGTGTTTGGTTGATTACGTTTGTGCACACACGTCGACGAGCCCAAAAATCCAAAACACATCACACACAAACACACGCGCGAGCGAGCGAGCGAGCGAGCCAGACCAGCGGAGCAGTGCAGCCACCCACACACAAAGAGTTTGCACCCCCGAACGAATCGGAACGGAACGGAAGACAGAAACAGAGAATATGAGCAATCACGTTGGAGGGGGTGGGGCGCGGTTTGGTGAAGGGTGGTTTGGAGTGGGTGTGTGTGGATCAAACGAAACGGCAAAAAGCGAGCATGGTACGTTCCTACGTGTGCATATTTTTTATTTGTCGTGTGCAGTTGCTCTTTGGTTTTCAGAGTATTACTTGAGATCATGTTTGAGATATCGGAGGAGGGCATCGATGTGGTATAAGTTCAGTTCGAGAGGATGTTAGTAGCGTTTTGACAATTTCCATGGATGGAAAATAAAATGGATTACACATATTCGAAGTGAAGTCTTTAATAAGCACCAAAATGAATCGAATGTCATGACATTCATTTTTGTCAATTGATTCCAATTTATCAAACAATTACTACATGGGCTGATAAGTATCGGGAGAAATAGGGAAGGAACAACATTTTTGATAGAAACTAAATTTATTGTTGATCGAAGTCATATTTAAGCCAGCCAAACCAAATATTATT
>JANTBZ010095315.1:0-17719 GCA_024741255.1 Exechia fusca | reverse complement strand
ATATTATACATGAGATAATATTTGAATGTATGACCTTCGCCATTTATGACATGTAATTAATCGGACACTTATAACATCAACAACTTTAATTGTGGTACTGGGATTTTGGGGTCGGAGCGGGAGCGGAGCGGTGGAGCGGAGCGGTGGAGCGGAGCGGAATAGGTCGGAGCGGAGCGGAGCGGTTTTTCAGACTGCTCCGGATCCCTGGATACAATATACCTATTCTGTTGTAGTGTCAGCCCGCAACCAGCAGAAAAAAAGTTTGAAAACAAGTCCAGGTTGATACTTGTCAATAGGACATGTTGAGGAAGTTATGAGCAGTCCAATATTGAGTTTTTATATCGGAGTTTCGAAATATGACATCTATGACAGGCTTCAACTTTGCATAAAGAGTTCTCATGATAAAAATTGTGTTTATTTTTTCATCGTCTGATTCCTCCCTGCAATACTACATCAATTAATGTTCTCATTTTTTGTCGAAAGAATGAGATGTTGATAAGGATTGAGTTGATGTACGATAAAGACAAATTATATCGAAAATGTGATGATGCAGTATTGAAGATTGGGCGATGAAAAAATATCCCCTTGTTTTGAGCATGAACAGTCCAATATTGAGTTTTTTTATTTGAGTATCGAAATATGACATAGAGAGGTCATATTTCGATATTCCCAATTCCCATACAAAAAACTCAATCTTGGACTGCTCATAAGTTCCACCACAGGTAATAGATTTTCATAGGTTTTATTTTGTGTCTGAACATACGTCTATTTGAATTATTTTGTGGAATCGGAGCTCTGTCAACTAGAGAATGAGGATTTTGTCCGCTCACTGCGATAAGGCAAAACACATTATTAGTTAGAATATATTTTATTAACAGAATTGAAATAGGCGAACAAATATAAATAGTGGAAATATCAAGTAAATGTTGGAAACAGGAATAAATACTGATCTGATATATAATACAAAATAGAAAATACGGATAAACAGATAATGTTTTAAGTAACGAATATTTGATATTTGGATGAACAGACAAACATGTATTTCCACCCGGATTTTTCCGGATCTTGCTAATCAACCTTATCCAACCACCCAACATTCCAGGCATCATCTCCCGAGCCTCAGCCGCACACGGCGGCCTCTTCGACATGCCCGGACACGCCAGTCACACCGACCAGCCGGACTCCCATTCGGCCGAGATCAGCGACCATCATCAGCAGCAGCAGCGTCCGTCGCCGCCGGCGACCACAGCGTGGAACATCACGAATCCGGCGACGCCGTTGCCGGGCGAGAACGAGGTCGGCGTGCTGCAGCGCTCGATCAAGAAGCTGAGCTGGAGCCAGGCGAATGCGCAGGCGGCGAATGCGGCGGGCGGCCAGAGGAATGAGGTGCCGAAGGTATTTAAAAAAAATGAATTTTTTGGTTCACTAACACTCTGCATAACCCCGAACGACATTTTATAATAAAATAAATGTTATCTCATGTTATGCCCGAGTGATGAAATAAAATGTATTTTATGATAAAATTTCGTTCGTGATCACCAGGACTGCACCACAATTTTATGTATCGGCCTTCTGTATAAACTGTTCTGAAGTGCTTTTATCTTCTAATCATAAAAAAAGGTGAAATAATTACTGCCGCACATCAAATTAAATATTAATAAAGATGCTACAATTTTGTTATGTTATGTTGTCCAACTAACGTTTTTAGTCTCAGCGTTACCGCGTAACAAAAGTCTAAAATAGTGCGAAAATTATGAAAATAAATTGACGCGAACATTTGTTCGTTTTTTAAAAGTGCTTCAAAACAGTCTAAACAAAAGGCGATAAACGCCATAAGATGACTTTTGGGACCAAATGTAATTTTATACATTTCAATTCCAGCAGGATTACTTCGGATCAACGGACAACGTTGGAGGTGCTGAGAATAATCTTACAGTTTATTTCTAATAATATTGCAGATAGAAATAGAATAATATACACCTGTATATAAGAATAAAAATACACCTTATTGGGAATTTTATATAGAACATAGAGCTAAGCAATCTTTATTGTTATTCATAGTTATATTTGTTATTATTAGTTTGCCAGTTGAATTTCGAGCAAATAACAAACAAATGAGGTTACTGAAACATGCAATGAGTATTCTCTGATTTATTCGGATAGATATTATGAGAAATGCAGATTTCGATTACCTTGTTTCTTCGACTTCATATTACACATTAGAATTAAATTACGACCAACACCACACACATGTTCATACATTTTGTTCCAGCCTCTACAAACAATTTATTACACATTAACTCGTATAATCATACATATTACATCGATCAATATATATTACACTTAATTGAACACGACGACACATTTCCATTGATGAGTATATTCCGTGTTGTTACAATATCTGTAGTATAATGTCTGGATGGCATTTCACTTGCTGAGTAATTTTTAGAACATCGAACACACAATCGAACGGACGCACATTCATATAATACATTCAATTCCGGATTTATTGTGGAAAACGTTGATAAATACACCGATGGTATTTTGCGATTTGTCCACTACAAATTCCACAAATATATATTGCAATTCTCGAAGCACGATTACAAACGGAAACGGCGCTATCCGACAACAAATAAACACGCATGCAAATGCTATGCAGAGAACTTGTTCTTATTAATTGATTAGTTATTGTCACGTATGTGTGTGAGTGCTTGTGTGGGTGTGAGTTTTCGTGTGTGCGTCAGTGTGTGCACATTCACACACCTCACTTGGTGTGCCCCAGCAGCGTCTCGGCAACGCCCAGATAGTAGATGGTCTTGGCGATTCCGAACAGCGGAGCGATCACGATCATCCGCCAGAGGCCGCCGCGGAAGAACGCCGTCGGTCCGTCGTGGCGGAGGGTTTTGCTGTCTTTTGAGAAGCAAGCGAAAAAGAAAATAGTTTAAAATAAAATACAAACTAGTATTGGAAACACATTATAAAATAATAAACGACCTAAAATATGCTCACATTCGAGTGACGGTTTTTACACGTGACACGTTAGACACAAAATAATGATATACGTGTGTAAGGGACTTTTGCAATTGCTACCTGTGGCGGAAGATATGAAGTCACATAACATTTCACAGGAGTGACTTAGAACGATAAGGGTATACTCAAATGATTGGAAATGAATAATGAAATAGCGCACAAGACCTCATCACTCAACGTTGCTGGGTTCGTTTGGTGGTTTATATATTGGAAAGGTGAGATATAGAACTTCAACGTGAAACTAATTTTCAGACGATTACGAGTTAGTAGCGGTTGAACTGAGCTGTTTATCATGTCTATGTTTGGGTCGAAAAACGAAGTGCGGGAAGAGAAAAAGCACATTTTTTGGAACGATTTATAATTATTTATCATAAATGTATACATTCGCGATAGTCGAAAAATAGGTCGATGGATGGTTTTCATCGCTGGCGAGGAAGGACTTTTGGATGGGACCTATAGCTAAAGATGGACATAAATCGATCGAGATATCTTCAATAGAATTCTTGTAATAGCCATTTGAATATGACAAAATAATCCAAATTTTAAGCGCACGCTACTGGTACATAATTGTATACACGTCACCTTCAACAAAGTTTGAAAAATCTCGGAAATTCATTCAATGGGGAACAAATAAATGTCACTATCATCACCAGCGAAATCCGCCCTTCATCTGTTACTCACCATTCAACTGCATCGCTACTGCTGCCAATGCCGCTGGCAACACAGGCGCGATGACAGGAACTACTTTGTCAACTCCGCACCCACTCCCGCATAATCGTCGGTATCAGCATTCACATCGCCGTTCACCGCTGCCAGTTGCATCATCTACAGGGCTAATCAGAACCTTCCCTTTATTATTCACCAGCCCAGCCCCACCTTCTCTCCCCGGCTTCTCAGTCAGTCACGTCTTCCGTGCGTCACGTGCGCCCACTTCCCATGACCCGAATCCCAGATCCAGCTGCCGTCACGTGTTACTTCTTCCCACCATTCACTTCAGCCCCGCCCCCTTCGACCTCCTCCTCCTCCGCAACCGCCCGATGCGGAAACCTCACCCTCTCCTCAATCCACCTGGCCACCGCCAACACCCTGCCATCCGTACACCGATCGCCCATCAGCTGCACGCTCAGCGGCAGTCCCGCCTCCGACAGCCTCACCGGCAGCGCCAGCGCCGGAACCCCAGCCATATTGGCGGGCTGCGTGAAAAAATCCTGCTCCGCACACTGATCCCGATTCGAGGCGCTCGCAAACTGCCGCCACTGCGGCGCCGCCGACAACGTCGTCGGCGTCAGCAGCACATCGACCTCCTCGAACACCCGCCGAAAATCCTCCGCAATCAACCGCCGCACGCGCAACGCCTGCTCGAAATATTTCGCGTAATTCCGCCGCAACAGATAGAAATTCCCCGACAAAATCCGATTCTTCACCACCGCATTGAACCCCAACTCCCGCGTCCGCGCGTACAACTGCTCCGTACTCCGTTCCGCGGCCTCTTCATCGGCCACCCGCAGCCCAAACTCGATGCCATCGTACCGGCTCATATTGCTCGCCACCTCGCACTGATTCAGAATCGTGTACACCGAAATCGACGCGGCCGTATTCGGCATACTGACCGGCCGCACCTGGGCGCCACCCTCCTCCAGCAGATCGGCCACCTTGCGCCACGTCTGCAGCTGCTCCGCGTCCAGGCCGGCCACATGATACTCGGCCGGAATGCCGACGCGCAGACGCCGAATTTCGATGGCACCGATGTCACCAGCAGAGCTTCTCTCCGCACCAGCGGGCAGTGTCGTCGAATCCAGCGGATCGCAGCCGCTCATCGCGGCCAGCATGATGGCCGCATCGTCGATGGTGCGCGTCAGAATGCCGGGCACGTCCATCGAGTTGACCAGCGCGATGAGGCCGTGTCGCGAGAGCAGACCGTACGTCGGCTTCAGGCCGACGACGCCACAGTACGAGGCCGGATTGCGCGTCGATCCGCCCGTATCGGAACCGAGCGCCGCATAGCACAGGCCGGCGGCCACGGCCGCAGCCGATCCGCCCGAGCTGCCGCCGGCAATGTGCCAGTCGGTGGCGGAATACAGCCATGGGTTGCGCGTTGCGCCGAATGTGGAGTCCAGGGTGCCGGAGCCCATGCCGAACTCGTCGAGGTTGGTTTTGCCGGCGAAGAGGGCGCCGCGGGAGCGCAGGCGCTCGTAGACGGTGGCACTGTAGGGCGGGCGGAAGTTGGCGAGCATTCTGCGGAGGAGGAGGAGGAAATAAAAGAATCGATTAGCAAACTGTTTTCTGTGCATTCCATTCAATGATTTCCACTGCTCACTTCGAAGCGCACGTCGTCGGCAGATCGGCCACGCAAAAGTTATCCTTCACCGCAATCGGAACTCCGTCCAGCAGCCCCAACGACTGTCCGTTCCGGTGGCGCTCGCTGGAGGCGGCCGCATGCTGGCGTGTCAGCGTCGGTTCGCGGTGCGTGAAGATGTTCAGCTGGGCAAAGCGGGCGGCCTGGCGTTCGCATTGCTGGGCGACGGCGTCGGGTGTGAGACGACCGGATTTGTAGTGTTGGGCGAGCTGCGCGGCGAGAGGTGGAGATCAGTAGAGAATGGGGCGGTCGGCGGTCGCTTGGTTGGCTTACGTCTCGGATGGAGTTGGGCAGCCGTTGGGCCATGGTGAGATAAGACACAAAGTTATGGAAAATGCAGGTAGTTTTATCGTCGCCGGTCGTGCGCGGTTGCGAAAACTTTGCGCATATGTTTTGCTTTGGATTGTTATGACACTTTTGAATGCACGCGCAAGCGATGCCAGGCACTGCGAGGTACTAGATTTACGAAATACGTATTCGGGTACAGTCCGTGTCGCGCTCTCCGACTCGATGCTCTCTTCTGTGCACAATGCATTTTGTGCAAATTGCGCGCTCTTTTCCGGCGTTTTGGAGTAGGGATGTTAGGTGTAGAGTCTAAACAATTATAAACGTTTCAGTTTGTATATGATTTAAGAAAAAATATGTATAACATACAGGGTGAATGATATGTGTATTGTCAGATTACAAATGAAGAACTTGTTCTATTCAATATAGGGTTTTATTCAATCGTTTCAATAATTGCCATCACTAACGCACATCCCTAGTCATTTGCGTGCAATTTGCCGATGCTGCAGTTTTGTTAGTGTTTAGTTTTAGGACCGCGCTCGCGAAGCACGAAGCCCACGTTTTCATCAGCAAGCGCATCAAATCAAGCACCCACACAGCAATTTATCATCATCTGTTCCAGATTACAACGAAATTCTCCAACGAGGAGGCAAGGAGGCGCTGACGAAAGATCTACCGCTGTTTCGGGCGCCTTATTCCCAGAAGCCGTTTGTGCTGACGCATCGCAAAACGTGAGTACGCAAAATGAACACGAGGTATAATCACCGCATCGGTCGCCCCATTCATCAGTGTTCCGGAACCTGTGGCATGTGTCTTGTGCGAAGCGCTTGTGTGTGTGCGTGTGCATTCTGTATTATCACCGCCAACGCGCAATTGCATCTAATTACATCGGCCCGGTTTTCTATAGTTCTACAATTTCATCACCCGATTTCGCGTTTTTCCACACGCGCAACTTGCACACTATATTGTCATCGTGCATTATTGCATTATTGCCTCGATGCAAATTGGCAACGCGCGAGCGTTTCGCGTTATGCACATCATGTGTATAGTGTGCCTTTGATTGCATTTTGTACGCGCGATTAATGGACTTGACGACAAGATAACCTAATAATATTGATGGGGTCCAATGTTCCGCGTAACGTCGCAGATGCCTCGAATTCCTTTGACCATAGGGTATCATGCAATATATATATGCATCGGTGCATCGGAGCAGCTCTTGCGAAGCTGGCGCGTCCAAACAGGTCTCTGCGGATGTGCGTATTGGCTTGGCCGCACATAACAATATTGAACGTGACCTCGCTGCGTGCTCGGCGGGGTTCTCGTCTCGTACTTGCACCATATCCATACGCACTTGGCAAACGCAAAGGACGTCCAGTTCTTCTCTCTCTGATATTGATTGGCGCGCACTTGTCGTAGTCTCTAGTTGCCTAACAGTGCTGCTGTGTTCTTATTGTGCGTGTCGTCTCGTCTGTCGCAATTCGCAATATCACGCATACTCACACGCACGTATGCACGCACGCTCCATATGAACCAGATCTTGGTCGTTGGTCGCGTTTTGTTGCTAGCAGAATGAAATTGCATTCGGTTCGCTGTTTGCGCAGTTCAAGGCGAATCATCAAAACATACGCACTTTGAAATGATAATCCCAGCAAACACATGTTCGTGGAATTGTTGCGGTGTGCTGCTCTGAGGTTGTGCGGTGCTGTTAATTACATGATTACATTACATGGTGATTTATGTGAAAGAGCATTCGTCGTAATTTTGACCTTGTTGACATAAATTTGCAAGCAATTATCAGGCAAGAACCAAGAACACTGATGAAACACGACGAACGAGTGCACTCAAAATATTGCCACTTGCCTGCCATTCGCACGTTTCAATAATGAGAATGTGCGCACATCCGAAGCTCGCACTAATACTCGGTGATGGGTGACTATAGTTGACTCGCGATCGCACTTGCGCAAATAAAACGGCACTTGTCATATTAGACGAGCATCGAGTATCTGGTATCAATCATAGTGTTGGTGGCATTATTTTCCACGTGGCTGTCGCTTGACGACTCAACAATCGCTCAAAAAATCAATGTAAACGATACCGTCGTTTGCTAATCATATCTTTAGTCGTAAATTCACTGTTGTATATAGTTGTTCATAGATTCGCATGTCGCTGACCGTACGCGCACTAATACACAGGTACACGCGCGGATCGCACGCGTGTGAGTTTGCGGTAATCGCACACGCGCAAACCTCAAAACAACACAGACGACGAGAAATACTTGCACGTCTCCCGTCGGTGCGGTGAGGCGCGTTTGTATATGTTTATGTGTGCGTACATGCGGTTCACGCGTGTTCAAGAGAATTATTATTGGCGAACCAACGCACACACACATACACACACATACACACGCAAACACGTTTTCTATACGAACAGTTTGTACTTACTGCGAGAGTGCATATACAGGGAGCGAGGTATGAAGTGTTGCTCCGAAAAATCCTTATATCTCGCTCATTTTTAAACATTTGAATTTGGATTTTTAGCACGATATTGTACACTTCATTGTTCATATGAATTTCATTCCGTTTTTTTAAGACAACAATGTTTGAGCCTACTATGGCTCATTGAATTGCGATTAACATACGTTGCGTTGCTCGATCGACGTGTATGGAAACTTCCGCCGTTTCTCGATTTAATATGGGCCTTGGGTTAGTTCTTGTTTTTGCGTTTTCTAGATGACATTTTACCTTCAGAATGCTTTGAGAGGAACCGTCTTTTGTTATCCGATCTGGTTGAGGCAGAGCCAAAGATACAGACAATATATAACGTGAACATGTTTTTTTTCTCTTAAATGTGTTTTCCGAGTGCTTTGAGCGATGATGCGCCTTCTGTTGGAATCTGAATAACATTTATTCGAACCAAATGAGTTCCTACGACATCAATAATAATTTTGGCATCATTCGACCTTAGATAAACGGGCCTAGTTTGATGCTATTGTTGATGGTAACGTCACAAATTAGTGTTCTAGCAGACACGCGAAAAAATATTATTCAAAGATGGCCCTTGTTTTCTCGGTGACCACTTTTTGTTTTAAATGTTCTAAAGACCTTTCTTCCAAACCTACAGACTAACTTTCATCGATAGCGAACTTTAAACCCGTTAGAATATTCTCATCTTGGAGGAACATGTGAAAACGACGCCACGATCGAGCAAGAATTTCAAAACCAGTGTTTTCTCTCAGTCAACACGTTTCGACTTCGCCCTATTATATTTTTTTCTTAATATTTATTGAACTCGAGCGAAAGATCAATTTAAAGCAAAATATAGTCATACTCATCGGATTCAGCTGAATTATAATGGTAATCTTCCGATCCATCTTGTGACAATATCTAGAATGCTTCCGACATCTATTTTTGTGTCTTGCGGAGCCTTTTGTATCGTTATTACATAATGTAAAAGAAAATAACGAATTAAAGTTGTAAGTCTGGAATTGGAACGCGCGAAAGGTAGTCCGTTTCGATTTCCAACCAGAAAAGCGATATGTCTTCGTCACGTATTATCTTTTTTATTCATATCTTTTCCCGAGATGAACTTGGAACCAAAATATTTGCACAGAATATAAAGGACACACTAAGACTCGAAATTCTAGAAAAAAACCTGATAGGACAACTGGTTTAGCATCTATAGACAAGTGAAGTTGGTTAACACTTCATACCTCGCTCCCTGTATACAGAGTGATGCGATGAGTCGTTGACAACTGAAATGGAATTTGCATGCACATACATTGTGTATTGGGATATTATTTTATATCAAGCCAAAATCGTATTCTATCGATTTAAATAATGTTAATATTTATTTATTGGTTTCCTTCTTGGGAGTACATAAACCCAGTAAGATAAGTCTCCATCTTAATATGCCACCTTTCAGGTTATATTCACATGTTTCTAACTGCTAACCGATTGCTAACCGACCAATTGTACGACCCTGTTCGTTTGTGTACAACTATACCACCGTACATTACAATGCGGTCGCGGCATACGTGTGTATGCCGCATGTCGTTCGCGCATGTGTGTGTGGCAGAGTGTTTGCGCGAATATGCTCGCGTGGCGTCCGCGCGCACCGCTATCATCATCGCATATGGGTCTTCTGGGTCGTCGGACAGCAACACATGCACACACACACACACACACTCGCGCATACAATCGCGCGAATCCCGCACCGAGTCTGAGCTGTTCGCAGAGCGCGAACAGCTCAGAGCTCTGTTCAGAGCTCAGCCAGTTGGCATTTTGCGCTTGATCCGATCGGTCGGATTCGTGTTCCCCTCCCCGGTGTTTTTCTGGCAGCAGCAGCGGTTCTGCTCGCCCGTGTGTATGTGTGTGCAGTGAGCGTGTGCGTGTGTGTGCCGCCGTGTGCCGCCCCGTCTCCGTGTGCACGAACGTGCGCGTGTTCGCCTCGATCGAGCGTCGTGCGTGCGAATAGAGTCCGAGCGAGTTCGTCTGCTGTGCTGTTGTTGCCACCGCCGCCACTGCGTGGCAATCACCTTGAGCACAACACCAAACCAGAGGGGCTGTTTTGCCGTGCTGTTGCAGCCGCCACCGACGCCGTTCGTGTCGTCGTCGAGCCGGCCGACGAGTCGTTTTTGCATTGCATTTCGGCATCTGCGCGCGCACCCGATTTGGGGTGGTGTTAATTGACGGACGACGAAGCGACGACGATCGCCCATTGTGTGTGCGTTCGCATGTGAAGAGAGCACGCTTATCACACAATTCGTGCGTGCGTGAGTGTGCGTGCTTGTGACGTACGTGAACTCAAAAAGCCAGACGTTTGTGCGAACCGCGTGGAAGTGAATAACCACAGCTGCGCCAACGAAATTACTCCCGAAAATATTCGCAAACACAACACACACACTCAGTCAGCTCAGCAGCCGCCGCCTAACCGGTTGAACCGAATATTCCGCATTCTCGCCGTCTCGAATCCGCCGCGCAAACAGCAGCAGTCAGTGCGTTTTGTTTGGTGTGCGGTGCGTGCGTGTCGGCGTACTCGCCAATGTGCGATCGCAGAATATTTTCAGTTCGCGACGACGACGACGACGAGTAGCGTGTGTGTTTTTGTGTCGCGAGTCGCGAGCAACGTGCGAGCGTGTGCGAAACAACGAAGCAACCATGTTCGAGTTTGGCATTCTCGAGGCGTTCATATTCTTCTGCGGTGTCTGCTATCTGTTCAATAAAAATCGGTAAGCCAAAAGACCCGAGCCGAGCGCGGCGGGCATCCTTCACAAATCGGTGGTGTGGCGTCTCTATTGGCAGTGTCGTGCAGTAAGCGAAATTAGAAACGTGAACGTGTGTGTGTGTGTGTGTGTGTGGTGACGCATGCACACGATATTGACGTCGTGTGTTTTGTGTATTGTAGTCTGTGGTGTATGTGAGTGTATGTAGGTCTTTACAAGTGCGCGGTGCTGATGTGATGATGTATGTTTTGTTCCATTTTAGCTTTAGTTTTAGCTTGCAGGTTTTTCAGTGCGAAGATACCAAGTCAATTCAATACACAAGTCGTCGTTTGCAAAGTAAGTGCATGCGCACTTTCAGCGAACAACTGATCGAGTGTGTGTGTGTCTGTTTGTGGCCGCCTCAGTGATTCTCTCTCCGTGGGCTCTCTCCTATCACCGACACCGATACATGTTCATGTTGAGTTGGGCGTATAAATATAGCTCGTTCATGTTGAACGTTGAATCTGACGACGGTCGATGTTTGTGAGGAGACCATTCGGATAAGCGCTCTGAGCAGCCGCCACCGTCATGTGAAGTCCAAAGTCGCAACAACGATACAAACACACACAGACTGCCTCTGCCTGCATGTCATGCCACACAACGGTGGCGGCGCCGTTTTGTTTTGCACTCTTTCGAGACTGCACGCGCGCGCGTTCGCATTCGCGCATTGTGCATCATCGTGCGTTTGCGTTGCTGCTGCTGCTGCTGGTGGCCTCGTTAAATATAACGTTGTGAAAACGCGCAGTTGAGTTGCATTTCTTTCTGCCAGTGTGTGTGTGCATCCATGTATGAATGCACGGCGGACCAAGCCCAGCAAACTCGCGAATCCATTTGGCGAGTGGCTATCCGCGAATCATTGTTGTGTCGATAAATTAATAATAACAACCACCTCAAGTGGGGCGGCTGCACCGGGCGGCTGAGCCACTAGCCGCTCGCGTGCAACAAACCGTCCATATGCACTCCATATATGTCTTATCAGTCGCGCGTTATCACGCATGATCGAAGCACTCGGGCTGTGTGTAATTTGCTGCCGGCCACAGCGATTAATTCAAATTGAATTGCTCGGCGATATGAATGCGCGTGTTGGGTGAGTTTAGAGTTTAGAGTATAGTGATAACGAGAGCGCGCAATCGAATGCCAGCTGTGTGTTGGTGGCGTGTGTGTGTGGCGTAGTTGTGTGTTGTCAACCGTAACAAAGACGCACAAAGACGCGCGGCCAAATTGCGCAGTGAAGCGGGCGGCAATGCGCTTGCCAATCCGCGAGTCATCAATTGTTGCCGTCGCTTCGATCGAGTCTGGTGTGTTTGTGTTGTTTGTTTCGCGGTTCGGCTTTCTGGGTTTAACGTTGAGCATTATGTGCGTCGTATCGACGCGACGCCGCGGTTCATTGGACACAGACGCACGGGAGTGCTGCAATAAAACCTTAGTTCTTATGCGTTTGCGTTGACAACGCACGGCACGGATTGCCTCTGCAGATTTCACATTTTGTTGCGAATGTTTCCGCGTCGTTTCGTCGGCGGTTTGGTGCGTGTTTTGTGCGGCTTGTCTTGCATCGCGAGTACCAGTAGTGTGCATATGAAATCGCTAAACCGCGATATAGAGCTGTATCTTCGTGAGGACTGCACATGTACTAAATGTTTTTTTACGCAGCCTGAAAAATCTCCCAATTACGGTGGAGAAGGCTCTCAATTTGTTATTTAAATAATACATGTTCGGTTGATCAAAATCACCATTTGCGGTCATGGTCCATGGATTCATTGTATCAACAGCAAACAAATACCTTTCAGGATTGTTTCGTGTGTATTGTCATTATCGTTAAACAAATTTCATGTCATAAAAAATCCAGGACCTCGTAAATACCAATATGACTGTTTTTTTTGTGTATTTTGCTCTGCCTATCATTTCAAACATTTTTTTTTTAACCCAGAATATTCCTATGATATGATATCCCATTGTTTTTATTATGTTTTACATTTCTCATTTTCAATTGTTTGTCATTTCTACAGTAAAAATCAGTCAACTACACCATCACTTCGAAGAAAAATTGTCAACTAGAAGCAGAGGAATAAATGTCAAAATGCTAGTGCCGAGTTCACAAGACCATGCTTCGTCTATGGTATACACCTTTGTTGTCACCATGATGGCGCGTGCGTGTCTGAGTGAGTGTATGTGTGTGTGTGTGTGAGTATCCGCGGTATTCGCAACAAACGCGACAGCACGCTATATTATATTATGTCTTCGTGTGTCTGTGTATATTTGTGGTATATCGTAATTATGCGCGGTCGTTGAACCGCCGTTGTGTCGCCGAGTGATGTGGTCACCGTGAACGTCTACTGCTAGTTCACGTCATATCGTAGTCGATTACACCTAATAGCAGTTTCACTCTATTCAGCCGTTTCGGAACCCTTTCTCTTGTTCGAATGATTATGCGATTACAAATAATTTCCCACTGCTGGCATCGCAAGAGAACGGTGGTGCAGCATCGAGTGCGCAAATAACCCCGATCACAGACGTCACACACGGATCGTCCGAACGCAAAGACGGCGCAATGGCGATTGTGATCTCGATGTACGATTTGCGCACACGTTTTAACGAGTCAAATCCAAGCGAGCGAGATTGTAATTAAATGCAATCGAATAGCTGGATGGCTGGCTGGTTACCTAATAGTGCAGTCACAGTCGCCGTCGATCTTACGAAACCACCCCGGCAACAATTATACGTATACCGTCGAGCTGAGGGTCATTGTCATGGTCATCCGCGGGCGCACACGCGCGCGAACTCGCCACTCGCGCGAATGACAGATAAGACACGCTCACGCAAGATGGATTGGTGTTTTGGCCACTCGCACGCTTATCGCTTATCGCACTCACTCTACATATAAATCGCTAAATTATTATCGGTGCTATCAGCGCAATTGTTTACACGCTGCTGCTGCTGCGGCGAGAATCTATTGCGCTCTTTTTTTGCCGTTTCGTCCGAAGCGCCCGCTCAAAGTTCAACGAGTTTTGTATCGCACTTGCGGGCTGGTATTGAAATGTGTCGCACAATCGCGGACAACTGCGTGGCGATTATGAATATTAGTGGAGTGTTGTTTGCGGGATTAGTGCGTGGTGGTGTAAATTTATACAAACACCGCGCTATCTCACACGGGGTTGTTATCAATTTGTGGGATGTGCTTGGTTTCAATCGAACTGTCATAGTGTTGCTAGGCGTTGCGCACATCGATCGTGTCCGAATTACTAATTTCGGTTTCAATGCTGCACTAATAATGTCATGTGCACTGTGACTCTGTGTGTGTGCTGCGTTCTATGAACTACCGGCCTTTCAACGTGCAGTGCATGCATTATTACTAGTATTACGAAGTCACGGAGCGATGAATCGTCGCTGATTGCTGCGATGGTTCTGAATCGCAGTGTCGTTCAAGTAGAATATGTCTGAATTATACGAACCATTTTCACAGTTGAGCTACGATTTTCCTATTGTGAATATTAAGAAAATCTGGTTTCTGGAATTAAATGTTCTCGGAAACTACAGTGGATAACAGTTGCTTCTTAAAATGTCAATACCAATACCTACCTACCAGTGTTTTTGAACTAGGACGCTGAAATTATGGTATAGTGTAGGCAAAATCAATCGTATGTTTACTTGGTTTTACATTATATCGATTTATTCAGTTATATCAAATTAAGGACTATGTAATGAAAACTAAAATATGTCTGATCGTTTTTCCTGAAGCTCGTTAAAATTTTGAAACAAATTGTTGTCGGTTTTGATTTGTGGAACTCCAAAGACAAGCTTATAGTGAAGTTATTGAAACGATACAATTATCGAAAATACATTCGAGGGCACAATTTGCATCAAAAATTGTTTAAATGTATATCCTGTTAAGTCATATTCATGTTTCATGCGCTTGTTAAGGAGCAAGTGTTACGCTTTGTTATGGTAACATTCAGTTTAAAGCCTGCCTTTCCTCTCGATGGCCACTGACAATGGTCGAATTTCGCATGAGAAAACATTGCTTTACTATCACAAAAAGATTCAGTTCACTTATGCAGCTCAGTGTCTAGATATCTTGTTCACAACGTCAACAACTGTTTTATTAAGAAACAACTGTTATCTACTGTATATAATTTGGTAGTGAATAATTTTCGGGAACAATTTAATTTGAAGTTAAATTTTTAATTCGTCATGAAAAAATGGTTATCCATAACATTTCCGTTGACACGTTCGCACTTTGCCACGCCATTCCGAATGAATCTTTGGACGGTGTCGCGCGATTTTGCTCGCATTTCCGATCGATCTTTTGCCCCGTGTGCGTAGCGCGATGAAATCTGCGCTGTGCCCACGATCGTTGCACGTATGTGGTGAGTGTTTGTGAGTGTGTGGCGTTTCGTGCGATAGCGCTAGTTCAGCGAAAAAGGTCAACACAAACATCACACGACACGCGCTCCACTCACACACAAACAAACAGTCTCATACCCACGAATGCGCACACGCGCATCGATTCATTTACCAAACAAAAAACCTACTTACTACACATGCCATTGAGTAGAGCACTGATATGACCGATTTGTGAACAAAACGTTGGCTCGAATATTGGCGCATTATTACCTCGTATGCACGCGCCTCGATTTGCCAATATAACAAATTCCTAGCAATCTAAACTGATGCCATTTCCGCAGCACCGACGACATGGTCGACGTAATCTCGACGCGCCTGCAAGAGGTCTACGGGTCGATGCGCATGCCCACGCTGCCCGGCACACCGACCGCCACTGCCACAGCGAACACAGCGTCGTCCACAGCAGCAGCATCGAACACAGCAGCCAACACCATCATGCGCACATCCGCCGGAGGTGCGGGCGGCGGAGCGGCGCTCGGCCACGACGAGCGCATGTCCGCCAATGCGCTGCGGCGCTTCGGCGACGAGCACAAACGGCGGGCGCAGCTGAACAAGGAGATTGAGAAGCAGGTGGGTGTTATTGAATTACGACGTGGTCTTGAATTGAAAATGGAGTAAAAACAAATATTGGAACATGGATTATTTCCTCAACGGCGAGAAACATCAAACGCATCTCGCACAACTCAAAACCTAGAGTATTGAAGCAATCGAGTTGGTTTTTTTTCTATTGTCTAGGCCCAACATTCGACCATCATGGAATCTGAGAATAAAGTTTAGATTAAAATTATTTATATTGCCAATAGCTGTTTCAAAATGTTGTGTTGCAATAGATTTCATATTTTCGCAGCTTTTCTGATAGAAGGACCTACATTTTAAGTGGCATTTTGAGATTATTCTTTAGCCAACTTGATCGGCCCTTGCTTATTTTATGCCAATTCGATAGACCGTTTGTATTTCATGGTCCCTAGAAAAAACATTATTTCTCTCACATTAAACAGTCTATATTTTTATTTGGCCATGATTATTGCACTATAACAACGAAAAACTAGTCTTGTTAACCTAATATTGGAACGTACTTCTTCATGGTTCTTTATGGTTTTATGGTTCTTAACTTGGTATTGTTACCTGCGCTGTATGTTTCCAACGATTAGCAATATTATTTTTGTATTATTCCTTCACGAACCAATGGTTTTGAACTCGCGTACATTTGAAGTGCAGAAATAACGAAATTTGTTTCGCTCACCACCCATCCAGGATCTGGACCGCAAGCTGTACGAACTGAAAGAAGTCGCGCCCGGAGCGCTGCTGCTGCCCAACAAACCGGTGCCCGGTCTGTCGTGCCGCCACTGTGCCCCATCGAATAGCGTAAGTTGCCACACACATACCCAAAACTCCCAACGCAGCAGCACACGTGTGTGTCATCGTCGTTGTCGGCATTGCGTCGAGTGAGCAGTGTATACTACAGAGTTCTTTTTTGTTTTCATTTGCACAAGTGCGCTCAATTGGGTTAATTCGACGACGCTCGATGCCGCCGCGACGAGACAAGTTGATTCAATCGCCCAGCATTCACGAGCGAGTCGCAAGTGCGTGTATGTTTATCATCGCCCAGACCCCAGACTTGGCTTCATACAATATACAGGGTGGCGCATAATTAGTAACCTTTTTTTAAATGCAATAACTTTCGGAAAAGGCCTTTGATTTTGTTCCCCTTTCCACCTTTGTCATGTTCAAGGATCCAAGTTTTTGTACATAAAAATGTCACAGTCCTTGTTGGTATTGCCCGACGACCTTGTAAAATCCCGGAATAGAAACATGAATGAACGTTATAATTTATTTGACCATTACGTCGACTAAAGACTTAGAAAACTAGTGCTACACACATCATGTAAATAATTCGGAATGGTGAACGGTGCACGGCGGTACAATGAATACGAACCGCTGCACTCATGCACGCATTTTTATACCCTCATACGCTCGTCCTCACGGACAAGAACAATTTCCCTCGTCTCTCACAAACGGTATAAACACAAGGACTTCGTGCTTCAGAAATTGCCTACTAAATCCGAACTAAACTTTGAGCCTGTTAGAACATTATTATTGTGTGGAGTGCTTTAATATGATCATTAGTTCATGCACAATTGACAAATGTATCCTGTTTGCGCATAGCAACTGCATTTCAGATGTTTTTACTAGTTATCGCATTCAAGATAAGCAATCGATTCCTTAATATTGTTTTTCCTTCACCATATACATTTTTGACATGTTAAATGTCTATGGTCTTGGTATGGGGGGTAAAAATTCAGATCGAGTTTTGTACATGGAGAGGAGGGAGTTGTGTCCACTTGAGTGGACACGAGCACCAAGCCGCCGAACTGGGCCCACTATGC
>JANTBZ010095204.1:0-17722 GCA_024741255.1 Exechia fusca | reverse complement strand
CAGATGCCTCTTCAATTTAAAAATCGACAAACAAAAAGCGAAGGACTAGTCCACTTTTGATGCCCTTAGGAACATGAGTTCATGCTTGAAAGAACGATTTGTTATCAACTTTTTTACTAAACAATCGATAACTTTTTAAGATTGATTCCTACAATAAAACTATGTTGAAGAACGATACATAATCTAGTTAATATAGAATTGTTAATATAATTGTCTATCGCAGACTCTCGAGTCTTTCCACATGTCTGGAGATAAAATGTGGGAAAATAAACAAGACAACTTTTTTTTTTTTAATCGGTTGAAAAATACACCTCGACGGGTGTTCTACGAAAAGTATCCAATTGAGAGGCATCTACCTCTCGACCGTTGTGCCGTTCCACACTCACACTCACATACGGGTAAACACACGTGATCGTGATCGTTCACACTTTGTGTTGCCTGTGTGTCTGTGTGTTAGCATCGACCGCAACATGTGACATTTTACACCGCCAAGTGAGACATACACTCATGCAAACATTTCGCAAGTCTCGTCCGAATTTCTGCGACCGGCGACCGGCGAGGTTCGTGTGTGTGCACAATTCATCGTCTTACACGAGCGTCGTTGTGCCGCCGCGACGCGACGTGATGGTGCTAAACGAAATTTCGTATGCAATAAATTTACAAGAGCTGGAGATGGTCTCTGGCTGGTTGTGGCTGTGGTTTGTGGTGGTCCGATGGCATATTGCGCATCAGTCACAAATCAATTATGATGCGCCCGACGATGCCGCGAGTGTGGTTTGACATGTGCGAAACGTTTTATTTTTATACGGTTGCCAATTGATTTGCGGGCCCAGCGAGATGTAGCACAACGATCTCTCGAGAGCCTCGTCGAGTCGAGTGCGTGCATACCACGAAACACAACATTCCACGTTTCGTGTACGCAGTGTGCACGCAGAGTGTCCTTAAGATGTACGACGGTGACGACGTGGTTGCACGGCGACATTGCCTCATGCCCGGTTGATTGACGACATTTTTGTCGGTTGTCGGCTGTGCGTGTGTTATTGGTTTCACTGGAAAGTGTGATTCGGTTGGGGTTGAGTGTTTCGACAACAAAATCGATTCCAACTCCGAAAAAAAATCCATTTCAACAAAATCAACGAATGAGCCACGTAATTGAGTCGTAAACAATGCTATACTGCCCTATTTCAGATTATCCGATTAGACACGCGAACGTTCCCATTAGGCATGCATTATAAAACGCAGTCACACAAACAGTTATACAGAACAAAGCTGACCGCTGCCATATTTTTCCAAAACACACCCATCGAATGCAGCCGGCGCGCAGGCGTACAAAATTGCGCTCATATACATTTCGACAGTGGCGTCGGCCGCGGCGGCGGACACGTTGTAATCCCACGTGAAATATACTTCGGAGACCGGCGCGTCGTCGTGTCGACACGCGGACTTTACCGCGCGCTGGCCAGACGAAGTGAGCGAATTTATATTTCGCGTACGCGCAATAATTGTTTCGTTGAGCGTGTCGCATCGTCGTCGCCGTCAGGCACCGGCAAGCGCGCGTATACACATTTAATAACAAAGCCAGCAGAGGCACCAGAGCCTGCTCGCGGCTTATAAATTTGCAAACTTGCGCACACGGCGCGTGTGTGTTGTAATCGTATGCAAAAGACTTGTGCGCGTGCTGTGTTTTTTCAGCGGAAAAATACGGTGCGCTAGAGCGCATGGAGCGCATCGAATTCCGGGCGGAGGAGTTCCGCCCGTGTTGTGTGGAGCTCGCTCGAACACAAGCGCACTCAAACACAAACTCTATTGGGCAGAATAAAATTACGCACGCACACGATGGTTCCGGATATATGCAACGTGCGACACATGTGTGCGCGCATGTACGACCAAGTTGATTCATATGAGAATGATGATATTTCGCGTAACTGTAACCTTAACGGACATTCTAGTTTTTAGATTAATTAGCCGTATTCTGTCTCTGGAAGATCTTGGTCTTCACAACTGACACAACTGACAACAGACTATTCAAGAATTGTTATAATATGATGCAGTTCAGTTCTGATCTGCAAAAAGAGAGCTATATAAACATATACTCAAATGGAAAGTGAAGAAATTGTGCTCATCATTCGCTGATGGTGTTATGTCCATTCAACAAAACTGCATCATTACAATTCTCGAATAGCTGTTGAAACATGACACAAATGCTTAGGCAAATTCGTGTTAAATTATGCATGTGCACTGAAAATCGTCTTACACGATTTGTATACCTAGACTGTTATAACTATGATATTTTGTAGAATAGTCTATTGAAGACACTTGACTAGACTGGACCATTCGAGGTGTTGGCAGATTATATTTTTTAGCATGGTAAGGTTCACAATGTCAAGGTCAACTGGCTGATTCTGGCTTTCCTACCATTATTATTATCGTTCGCTATATAACAAAAACCACACCATCTCGTATCCAATTACCTGGTACAAAAAGAAGCTCAAGTGCACACGTCGACGTCGCAACATCGCACATTATTATTACTGGATCGTCATGTTCGCCCCCCGTTTGCATTAGCCATGCGCAACAAGCGCCCGATGCGCACAAAACGTCAGCACAAAAATGCAGCCTCATGCGGGCGGCAGCCTTTGTCTGGTGCAAGGGGCGAGTCGGGCGCTCTATGCTGCTGCATGTGCTCAAACAAAGTTGTGATTTTTTCCTGTTCGGAATTTCGATCGCATCTGCGACGACGCACAAACACGCCACGGCACACGGCATGCATGCGCATATACAAACAACACCGTGATTTGCATACAAAACGCTCGCGTTGCCTCCGGTAGCTGCGAGCGTGCGAGCAATATGTGATTAACCGAATTGGTAAGCCAACAAGCGTCAGCGAGAGTGTGAGTGTGTGCGTGCTTGTGTGTTTGACTAAGCGGTTTAATCAGAGAGGCGTTGATTGAATCTACCCGCGAGCGCTCCGAAAACGATAATCATTAATAAGCATGTCTAATGAAGCACCCCCTCTGCTGGGGGGCTGGGGGGGAGACGGCGCAAACGTTTGTGATGTTGTGTTGCATAATAACGTACCCGAGGCACGTGCTGCTGCGGTTGCCGCCGCAGGTGCATAACACACCTGTGTTTGTGATATAACACAACTACCCCGATTGAAAAGAAGTAGGACCGTTTGCGAGTCATGTTTCCATGTTTCCACGAAAATATTTCATCTACGGATTTATGATATTCATCTCTGTGAAATAACGTTGAATCCTATGATACATTTTCTGAGAATATCCAGAATCTTCGTCATCACAGTATATTCAAAGTTTGCGCCAGTCGTCTTCTAGCAAAAAGCTCAATCAGCTGAGCATTTGAGCATGAATGAATGCGCGTGCGTGCGTGCTCGTGCTCACTGGCAAGAAATATTCTCAAACGATATTACACACACATATCGCACACGAGTTGCATACATATTTTCTCGCTGCCAGTCGCTGCGACCTTGCTGCGTGACGTCGTCGACGCAAACATGATCTTGGCCGAGCCTTAAAATTGATTACTTATTCGCGCGCGTGTTAGATGAATGCGTTCGCACACACGCTCGTCTAGTCGTCATACTCGAGCACGTGCGCGAATCGTTAGCAGGCGATATGTTTGTGTGTGTGATCTATGCGCACAGTCGTAACAACGAATGTGTCTAATTGTTGGAGGCATTCGGCACGAGAGAGATCACTCTTGCGCATACAACAATACCGATGTTGACATCACAATGTCACATACACATAATGATGTTTTTTTTCTTCTGCCGCCCAACGTTTGTGGGTGGTTTATTGATCATCATCGTCGCGCTGAACCGCAGACAAACACAAAAAGTCGCACATTAGAACGTCACCTTCTCGATGCCAGCAGCATTATTTGAATACGTCGCGAATGCGCGCAACAAAAGGTGACGGCGAGTGACGAGAAACAAAACATAGCAAGTTCGCACACATCACACTCACATGTGATGTGTGCGAATCGCGAGTCGTATGTAAGTGTCGTGCATTTTGCAAATTGTGTCAAGGTGCGAGCTTACAGCGCCTCAAGCGCGAGCGAGACGGCGGCGTGTTTTTTGTCGCAAAATGCGTGCGAATAAATGTGTCTATGCACTCGACGCCTGGCTTGTGCATATGTGCAATGTGCAACACATACACGCGTTTGCTGTGCGCTGCGCATGTCGCTCAACAAAAGGGTCACGTTCACGCCACACCGTCTCTGTGCCGCTGCCGCCGCCGTGCACTTGATTACGATCGTGCGCCACGACGACCACATGTACACGTGAACTGCATTCGTTTAATTGCTTTCGCACGCTGCTGCTGGCAAAGTGGCAAAGTGTACTACAAGTAAACGTGCGCACCCGCCAACCAAGTTCTCGGTATTACTGCGAGCAGCCGCACAGGTGAGCGCGTTTTCCAGTCAATCAACCGCTCTGCTAGAGCAGCCAACGCACATGTGTGCAAGCTTAATTGACGTTTACGCACACACGCCAACGCTCGAGAGCGCACACGCCAACCTAGAAAATGAATATTATTTTCTCGCACTAATTGCAGTCTTTTGTGTTTAAAGTGTGCAGTAGAATTTAGTGATAGTAATTTCATGTGTTCTCTAGTTAATCAGCAGCATATCATTAAGCATAATATTTATGATTAACCAATACAATTACCCGCCACCATCAGTCCGGTGTACAGTCATAACAATCATATCATCAGTCTATAAGTATATCCGCGCAGCATGTACATTACCTGAACGGGCGCGGCGGCAGACTATCAATGCCCAGCGAGATGCCATCTTGGGTGCTGGCTCGGCGCGGTCTACGCATACCAAACACGAGCATCGTCGTCGCGAGCACGCGGAAGTTATGAGCGTGTGCGTGCGTACGTGCGAGCGAGTAGTGCATTATGTGTGTGCGATGGAGATTGCATGCATGGATAAACGACACAGCAGGGGTGGTGGTGTTGGAGGGGCGGGGAGGAAAACAGAACACAAAAAGAAATAAAAACATTAAATATATATAAGTATAAGTACGGTGGGGTAATAACAAAACTCAACGGAAACTTACTCGGCACAAACACACACTCGCGGGCAATCAAATCATATTAAATTATTATCGGAAATAATGAGCCGTTTTATGACGGTGATAACATGGTGCGATGGCGATGCAATGGAATTGGTTTATGCAAGCAAGAGTGCGTTCGTGTTCGCGCCCGCCCAGAAATATGCCCCCCTACTGATCTGCGCATGCGCGCGCAATGTGTGCATGTGCACGCAACAAGTCCGCCACGGTTTGTGTGGGGCTACCAGCCCGGCCCGGCCAGCCAGGAAGTCATCAAGCCCACCCGAACGACGTGCGACGCATATTCGCCGGTATTATACGCACACGGGCCCGTGCCAAAGAATGGTACTCGCTCTGCACCGAGTTTACGACAGTCGGAACCACCTTGAGAGGCTGTGTTTCAGTGTGTGTGTGTGTGTGCGTGCGGCGTGCAGTTGCACATTACGCACACGCCCGCGCGCTCGCAGATAAATTCTCGAGCGTGTTGCGTTTTTTTCAAGAGCCGATGTATTCAAGGACTTTTGATGGTTAAGTTATGTTCATTCACTATATACCTAACTGTTAATGATGTTTGAGCATTGTAGAGGTCATAGGTTGGTCATGCGGAGCCGATTCGTTTTAAAAATTTACATGTCAAATACTCGACACAAAAACAATGCACATCGTTTTTTGTAACAAAAATGTGCGTGATGAGGTTTTGTGCGTATTTAAATTTCCAATTTGAAAAGTAGCGGTATTCAAACTAAATATGAAACACAATTATGTTTTATGGGAAGAGCGAACAAATATTCCTCTCAATACAAAAATCCGTATTTGCCGTATTTTTTTACACTGGAAAATTGAATTACGCACGAAACCTCATCAATACAAAAATTTACAAAATTTGTTGGGTCGAGTTTTTCAATTCGGAACGGATCCGCGTGACCACCAATCATCAAAAGTCCTTGAATACATCGGCTCTCGCCAAAAACCCAAATACAAATTAATTCGTAATTATGTTACCACCAGTGTTGTACCTGCTGCATACATATCGTCGTCGTCTGGCCGCGAGTGCCGCTGTGCACATAAAGTATACTAAGAGAGCCATGCCAAGACGGCTGCTCGCGGCGGCGCACCAGAGAAAAACTCGAGCACTTTGTGTAACACACACAGACGACAAACACAAGCGCAACGCTCAACACAGTTGCTGACCCTGGAAAAGTTCGCAGAGCGTGCTCGCTGTTCGCTGTGTGTGCATGTGCATGCATATAATATGCGATCGAGTGTGCAACAAATGACGCTAAGATGCGGTGCAGCACCCGCACAGGCGCTCGTGCCCAAAAAATCACCGCAGTCTTCGTCCGCGTCCGCTCTCGATCGTAATAAAGCAATTAATGCGTAATTGCATTGCTTCGCCTGGAAAACCGGCCGCTATAATTTAATTCAGGTGCGCAAAATTCGCGCACATCATTAGCGTTCGTTTAGCGGCGTTGTGTGATATAATTCTGGTAATTGCCATCGTTGCGCTGCTGAGCGCAGACAGAATGTGCTGATGGTGTTGGTGGTCGGGTGATTCGCCCGGCAATCAATCATCGAGTCGACAAGTGTGTGCGGTGGTGCCCCGATAAGATAAATGCGTGTTTTCGTTATGCGATCGCTTCGCTGCTGCGCAAGCAAGCAGAAGCAGCAGCAATAACTGCGGTGGCGGCGGCGACGGCGGAATTAGCACGCAAAATGCGAAATTGTAAATCTTAAATGATGTGCGAGCAACGCGTGCGCGCGCAATGCATAATATCGCGTGGAGCCGCACTGAGTGATGCACATACTTGGGATTATTACATGCAGGCGTGAAGCTACTTGAGCGGATTAAATTCTGTAGCTGTGATTCACGCGCCGAGTTGTGGAAATCTACTTAATGGGTGGAAATAAATTGAACGGATGCACCAAACTGTTGAGCGAATATCGTTTTTGAAAAATAATTAAACGTATACATTTTCGACAAATGGTTTAATCTGGTTTGCCATTCCATAATGCATAGATTTACTTCTTCAGACTATAGCGCATTATTTAGCGTCGTGGGTCTGTGGCGGGCCTCCGAGATCGTGCGATTAATTTTAAAAATATAATGGAAAACCATTGTCTTCATAATACAGCTAAATTCTTGGCCATAATATTATATTATATGCGTTTAATTTTATCTTGAGAACCACACGTTTAAAATCAACTTTAAACTTTACGATACTATTATATTCAGTTTTGTTCCATCATTCCTAGCAACCAGGTAGCTCTACCCCGCAAAGCCCCCGCCGCCGGCGGTTTTATAGATTGGAAAAAAACCCCAATGCATATCGAATGAGCGCGATGTACATATATTCGCAGTATCGCGCACTGAAGTGGGGAGTTCGCGTTCTGCTGGTGCGCGCTTCAGTTCAAGAGCGAGCGATTTATAATATCTCTGTTCGAGATGCTGTTCGGAAATCTGTTCGAGCACGTACACACTCGGAAACACTTTTCCCGCAAGCGCATAGCGCACATAAGCCAACACGAGTTGCAACTGTACTGCAACTGTACCGTACTTGCATATGAGAGCGACAAGCTTGACCTCAATCAGTCCGATTGTGTGTTTGCCATGTTTCGCCACGACACATTTGTCATTTTGTCAATGCACATATCCGGCAAGTGCTGCTGCTTGTTCTCTGTCTGTGTGTGTGTGTGTGCGAACGTGTTGCACACAGTCACCTCAATCACAAACAGACTCGCACAGACAGTAGTGACATGCTCTCATATGTTGCTGTTACGACCCAGCGTGTCTTTCCCCCGACACGCCCACTCGATTTGCCACCCAAGAACAGAACAGTGGCGACAAATCGGCGGCGGCGCATATCGCCATAAATACCGCACATTTGTCTCCGACATGTGTGCACGTCCGTCGTACAAATTGATTCCATAAAAATGAGTGCACTCGCAAATGAGTCCACACACACACACGGTGCTCATTCAATTTACGTTATTTTGACAAATAATCGCGCACGCCCTGCAGCGGCGAGTGAAGATGCCATGCACACAGGTGAAGCACTGGGCGTGCAAGTGTGCGTGTGTGTTTTGCGTTTTAAACAAATGTGTGCGCACCACGGCGCGACGTAAACACGTCCGACTCGATTACCATAAAGTATAAACTTGCACGTTCGTGCGCGCGCGCTCAGTTGTTTTGCTATAAAAATGCAAATGTCGATTGGACGCGCCAACGACAGCAGTGCCAAGCTATTTTTAACCCGAATCCCTCGTCGACGGGCGTCCGATGGACGCAGCAAAGCAACGCACCGATACAATGCGCGCGACGTGCAAAAGAACGCACGCACTCACGCACCCGAATGTAGAGTAAGTGGGGCGGTAAGGAACAGGCAAATGTTCAGAATGGTCGTAGTACGAATACGAAGCATTTTTTATTGTTTTAATTCTGAGTTCCACGTTTTATCATACCGATGCCACACTGCCACAAAGAGCTGTCAAAGTTGTTTGTCAACTATTGTTTTATCAAATAACTGACGAAGTGTGGACATATTGAGAGGCAAAGTGATTACAAGTTGTTATACTAGCTCCTAGCACCAATCAACACAAACATAGAGCTTAATCTGCGGTGAACCAACTCAGATGGACAAGAAAGCCACTTAAACAAATTTGTGTTTCGTATCGTCCATGGGGAGGTCGCAGCTCATACTATGCGCTGGTGCTAGTAGTACAACTTGTAATGACTTGAACTCTCATTGTGTCCCTAGTTTGTAAGTTATTTGATAAAACAATCGTTGACAAACAACTTAGACAGTTTTGTTAGGCATCGGCATTAGGAATGGACTGATTTCCAAGCCAGTGTTATTGTTGTGTGTTGTGTGTATACTGTATACAACTTGGCCAGGCTTGGCCAGGCCATTTACGTGGTTATCCGAGACGTATTAATTCAGTTATATTATATTGTTTTTGCTTACTTGTCATCAACCTGCCACCGGTCTTGAAGTCTTGACCTTTCTTGAACACTATGCATATGAATGGCTTTTTGAAAACAAACAAAGTGGTTACCAAAACGCTCCAAATAGTAACTTGAGGCATCATTCCTTCCTTTAGATCATCGCGTGAAGAAAAACACGCACCCAACCAGTGTATTCAAACCCTGGGTGTTCAGATTGTGCGCCACTTATAGACGACATCTGACTGTTCTTACGTTTCGAAAATTATTTTCCTTCCGTATTCTGATATTTTTGAAGTTCAGCTACAGGACTCTCGAACTTTAGCGACACGACTCGAAAACGAAACGAAATTGCGTGTGGTTGTTGTTGTTTAAGCGAGACAACAACTTGTGTGAAACGACTCGTGCACAATTTCACCGGCGTTTCGAGAGAACTCACTCAAAAGAGTGAGTTCTCTCAAATTCAAGTGCCTTAACTCTTAACAATAACCACACGCGATTTCGTCTCGTTTACGAGTCGTCTCGCTAAAGTACGAGAGTCCCGCAGCAGTAAATAATTTAGTTAAAGTTTCACCCATTCGTACGATCGATCGAAACCAGGTAATTCACGCCAATCTACTCTATATGTAAACACAGCTCGCAATGTACAATTCCGTTCACTCACACCCAGTGTGCAGATTCCTTCCACCAAGTCAAACACCTCGCAGCGGCGGCATTCTGGGCAGACAAGAAAAAATCGAAACCGATCGTTTGGACGCACGCTCGCACGTTCGCACGCACGCTCGCATGTGCGAATGAGTATGCAATGAGCGTAATGATCAATAAATAAATGAATGCGTGTCTGCCCAGCCAGCGCGGCCACGCAGTCCAAGCACGCTCACATCTTACACATATACAAACACGCGATCGGACGACGATCGTCCGCCTCGCAGTCGTAATCACCTTTGCTTCAGATTGTCTGGCACGAAAATGTTCCACCACGAGTTGCGCTTCTGCTGGGCGGTGCGGCCGATGCCGCTGATTCCGCCGTCGTTGCTGCCAAGGTCCCCAGCCGGTGCCGTGTCGTCATCGATCGATGAGGCTGACGTCATCATGCCTTTGCGGCGGCGCCGATCCATTTTCGCCTGCCACGACGAACGCCGGCGCTTTTCCTTATTGTGTGCGGAGGTTCGGATATAATGGGCATGGGTGTGAGTGGTGTGAGTGTAAAAGTAGTGGATTGTTGTCGCGTCGTTGTGGCGCGCGATCGGACAAAGAACGTCGTTTGTAGTCGTCGCGGATCAGCGCGATCAGTGATCGTATGTGTGTGTGTGTGCGAGCGAGCGAATGTGTCGCGATCGTGGCGGCGCGCGTGAGGGAATTTCGAGCGGTCTTTTGTGCTGGGGCGCGGCGTTGTCGAGGTTGTAAAAGATATCGCAAGCTACCGCATGCTTGAAGGTAATTTCGCGTGTAATCTCTTTATCCACAGTTAATGTGGTCGCGTGTCAACGCACGCAGCGCATGCAACGCGTGTGCGTAAGTGATTTTATGATCGCGGATAATTTATGTTCGATCAACGCACTCTGTGCGTGAGTGGAGTAGAGTACAGAGTACAGGTGAGGTTCCGTCGATCGATTGATGAGCGAGAGGCGAACGGAAACGAGCATTCGAGCATATGTGAGATGAGTGTAGGTTTCTGGTACACAGAAAAAACGACGATAAATCCACGTATCCGGTTTCTCCCGCTGGTCCGCGCGCGCGCGGTTGATGAACGCGTTCGCATGCGATCGAGCGATCAAGCGCGCTGCGATCGCACATAATGGAAGTGCGCGCGATCGCGAGTTCAAGGACAAACCGGCAGGCTAACGCGATAAATCATGTACATGCTAGAGGGTGACTTTAGTGATCGACAATGCGCGAACATTTGCACCTTCGATCGGCGATCGTCGCGATCGCGAGCTGAAAGAGGAACCCGCCGACATATTTGGCGGTATGTTGCATAATTGCGCGAGCTCGGAGTATGCGCCGACCGTCACGTACGCACACACACATTCCGCGTATTCCGCTCACGTGTCGCGCTTGCGCGCACACACACATACACAGACCGACTAATCACAAATCACGGCGGGGCTCACTGTCAATACCTTATCGGAAACAACGACGTCGGTGGCGTCATCAGCTGCTGCTGCTGCTGTGTCAGCTGTCAAAGTCGTTCCATTTGATACCTGCTGCTGTTGTTCGCTGTTATCGGCGTCGCTGTCCCCATTGCTCGCCGTTGCGGGTGGCTCATCGTCGCTGGTGTTCGCCGAGCGCTGCAGCTTGCGGCCGTTGGCTTTTCCATTCCCATTCGCAGCCGACATCGGAGCAAGGCCGCAGATCTCGGCATCGCTGTACCACTTCGAAGAGGCCGTCGTCGCCGTGTTGATGCTGGCGCGACGCGGCTGCAGCGGCGAACGCTGGCAGCCCAAACCTCCACCGCCGCTGTCGCTCTTCTCGCTGATCATGGCCACCTCGTACGAAGCGTCGCGGTTCTGTGGATGGCCGACCGAGGCGAAGAAGAAGGAGCGCGGTTTTCGTTGCGCGCAAGATTGTTGTTGTGAATCAGTAGGGGAGCGGATAGAAGAACAACAAGTAGTCGACGCAACAGCGACGTCCAAGGATTGATTGGGTCGTACCTTGCTGTGGCGCCCCAAAAAGGCGGTCGCAATCGAACTGCGTCGCTTGCTGCTCGGCGGTTTGTCCGGCTGGCCGTTGTTGTTGTTGTGATGGAAGCCGGCGCTGGTCAGCAGATTGCCGGTGCCGAGCGGTGCCAGCGAGCTGCGTCGCGGCGCCTTGGGCGGCAGTCCGGCCGCGCTGTTGTTGTTGTGATTGTGATGGTTGTGATGGTGGTTGATGTGGTACGGTGAGATGGGCGTCGACTCCTCCTCCAGGGAGACGAGCGTCGGAATGGAGTTGGTGCTCCACTCCTTGCGCGGTCGATATTTGCCCTGCACGGGCAATGTGGTGGTTGCCATTGAGAGGGCTGTGTGTGTTTGGGTGTGTGTGTGTGGGGGGTATGTGATTCGGTGTGTTAAGTGGGCGCGTCTAGCGCAACTGTATTTGTGGTGTTCGCACTACTGCTGCTGATGTAAAATGCACGAGAACTTGAGCACACGACAAAGACATACGCAGATACGCAGACATACTATTGCATAAGACGCGCACTTGTATCGGGAATATCGTGGAAGCGTTGAGGGGTTTTATCAGTCCCCAGACAGACGCACGCACTAGTATTGTCGTCGTACATTGAATATTTATCAAATGGCATTCGTTATCTGATATGGATGTGACACATTTTTTGAAGGAGCAACATTGCACACAGAGGAAGATGCATGTACGGATTTCCGAACAGTGTGAATATCATGATTGAACATTGGGCCCGACCCGCGAATGTTTTAAAAAAGGTTTAAACGAGCTAACGAGCTAACTTTCTTGTTACGATGTCTTTAAAGATCTTACGAGGTCTTACAAGGTCTTAAAATGGCTAATGAGCTAGTTATAAGGTCATACGAGGTCTTAAAAGGTCTTACAAAGTCTAAATGCTAATAAGCTAAATACGACAAGCTCTGTTTCGAGGTGATATAAGAGCTGAAAAGCTCTGTCACGAGGTGATAAACATGTTTGCCCTCGCTATTTTCTGGATCAAGGTCCATCAAGGTCCATGTAAAGGCACCTCGGAACGTAAAAGCTCACACTTCGAACGTAGCTTGTGAGCTCTAACTTTTTTCTTCCTTACAACATTGTTAACAATATTCGTGGGTCGATACCATTGATTAACTGTCTTGAATTTACGACTTAACAAACACGATAAAAATATTTAGTATCAACGTTGCTCCTCCACCAAAAAGTGCACGAACATATCAACTCCAGAAACCCGTGCGTATTATCTATGGCACCGTCGTCGTGTTCGCTGCGCACTGGCACAAATCGATAAACACACACACTCGACACTCGACTGGTTCTTGCGTAATAAAATCAAACATTCAGAGTTCCATCAAACATTGAAACCCGCGCACTGCAAACGACAACGCGCATCCGTGGCAGCTTATTTTATCAGCCAGCCCAACGGTGCCCAACACTGTTCAACAGCGCTTCTGCGGAACAAACACCCTCATTTATTCTATCAATAGCTACACGCTTCACGACACGAAAGTTACAACAGCCGGCAGCAATCGCACCTGTGGACAGAGTCGTGTGTGACTCACATCGCATTATTATATTTATTTTATCAGGCCACCCGGTGGCTGACAAATAAGCAAGTAAAAAACGACGTCCGTCGGCAACCAGTTGAACACTTCGGGCTCTATTACTACCACCAGCTTTGCGAATAAAAATAAACAATATTATCAATAATACGGCAATCTGATAACACGCGCGCATTGGTAGACCGAACAACAAACACGAAACTCTTTCGAAACACGACGACGACCGAATTAGACACGGCACATGTACTACATGTCAACCGTGTATTCGGATTAGATATGGCCACGTCAACACAATACATATTTTTTGTTTTGCACAAATAAAATCGAACGACTTGAAAACTGTCGGAAGACTATATCGCTTGTTGCTGGTTGCCGAACGAATATACATATATTAATAGGCAAGCACCGCTAGCCTTTCTTCAAATAGTATATTGTTGTTCATACACTGCCTCGCGGAAAAGGGGCGCGATTCGTGCATTCGCAATTATTGACGTTGCGGTCATAAACCACTTGTGGTCTCGTCACAATTATATGACTATTGACGCGTTGCTTGTTTTTCTGCATCGCACATTCACTGGGCAAATTTGCATAATCGCGAATATATCGTCATGTCGCCGGCGCCGCTGTGTCAACGGTTACTGTGTACAGAATGCACATTTTCGTCGTAAACGGTGCTTGACACTGCGCGATGCGCGAACAACAGCCACGCGACATTTGCGCGAGTGTATACCAATTGAGCCAAACAGTTATGCGCATGTGCGCAGAAATACCCACCACGCGCTCGATCACGCGATCTCAATTTGATGATGCCAGCTCGGCGCAAACATTGAGACGCGCAGTGCCCGGTGGTGCCCACCATTGGCTGCGACGAATACGTGTGTGTGGAACGTTGAGTGTGAATGTGGCGCAACTTTGATGTCGAATCTTTGATTCGGTGATACTGAATTTGCTCTTGGAATAGAATTGGCAACGGCTTGTATCATTATTTGAAGTATCTCATAAAAAACGGAAGATGCGAATTATCCGGACAACAAAACTGGGTGCTAAATGTGCGCCACATGTGAACATCTTTTAGCCGAATCGAATAGATCGCATAGTCATCCTGATGTACTTGAGCTTTGGTAGGAATTTTATCGTGAGTTTATGCGTATGTTTGCCTGGTGCACAGCATTCTATATAGTGTGCACCTAATTCACAATAAATAACGCGCGGCGTGCACCAGGCGTGCACGTGACCTAACATTAAGCTCGAAACATCTCGATTTCTCTTACTTTGTTGTTTATTTGATTATATTAATTACGAATGTATGAATGTATTGAACGCCGAACAAAATGTATGTGACTTGTACGCAATGTAAGACAAAATAAGTTATATGTTTTGTGTTTAACACATTTATATGATTTTTGTTACGAAAGATTACAAACAGTTTTATGACTATACATATCGGACGAATAAGATACACGTCACGTTAAATATACGTCTTTCAACCTTCAATGCAATACAAATACAAAGATATATTGTATTCTTCGATCCGAATCAATTAATTCAATTTTTTGTAACAAAAGACTACGGAGTAGTTAATAAAATCGAACTAATATATTTCGAACAAACATTTTATTTTACATTAAATTACGTCACGTTCGCATCAACATATCCATTTGTGTTCCGATATCCAAATAAAACGCTGACACTTTGTCTGTTATACTGCCTGTTTATACAAAGTGTTCCAATATTTGAGCTGGTGCCGGTGCTGCGCACGCGCCAGTGTGTGTGTGTGTGTGTGTGTGTGTGTGTGCCGGTGCTATATAGATTTGATCTTGACATTTGCAAATGATTTTTCGCTGATTGAAACAAACTGCATGTGGGCATTCGCATCGCGCATCGCGCACATGTTGGAGCAGCGGAGCAGCGCACAAACAAACCTCTCACTCGATGATACGTGTACACAAACATATAAAAACACAGTCGTATACAGCACGAGCGAGATGTTGTGTCAAGGATACACAGACGCGGCGCACTTGACTTAACGGAAATTATGCGCTCGCACGCATCAATTTGTAATTCCCCGGCGGCTGCCTTTTAATGTTCGACGTTCGACGTCCGTCTGACGTCTGACGATTCGAAATAATAATTAAATCAATCCCAACGCAGTTCCGGATTCGAATGCATCAAAGCGGCCACACACAAGCACATACACACTCACACACATTAGCGCTCATTAAACTGGCATTTGAACTTGTAGTAGGCAAGCACACACACTCAGTCAGTAGCACACGTTTAAATTAATTCACAAATTATGATCCTCTGTGCTGAGTGCTGTGTGTTGTGAGTTTGCGTACGTGAAACACTGCGGTGCAGTGAGTGCACTAGCACAAAGTTGCAGTGTGAGTGTGTCGCCGTTGTTGCAGCAGCAGCAGCGCAGCGCATGCGGACGGAATGCGGACTTTGAGGCCGCACGCGCACGCACGCTCGCATTTATGACACACAAAACGCGCTCTGTGTCGCGCAGCACATTTTTCTGCTCTACATTACGGTTTACGAGTTTGTGCCCGCGAGCGCAGCGAGAAACGACAACGATTGCAGTGCGCACAGTAGCTCGGAAAAGTGCGGACCGCCGACCGCCGACGAGAGCTCTGCGGTGGCCACGGCTGCGACTGTGTGCAAATGGGTGACCATCAATGCGAATGCGCCGCTCTCTGCTGTGCGGTGCGGATAAATATAGCATGCTGTTTGTGTGTGTGTGTGCAGCATGCATGAGCATGCCTCGCGGGCAATTAAACCGCCGAGCGTTCGCATACGCAAAACACATTTGCAATGTTGTTGTGTGTGCGTGACTCAATATCGCGCGATATGTTGTGCGCAAATATGATCGGCGGCTGCGGCGGCGGTTGCGGCTGCGGCGGCGGCGAGCATACAACGCAAACACGCAGACACACAAAATATCGAATATGATCGCGTGGCTCTCGCGCAAAAGCGTTTCATCAACGTCGCCGCGTCGCGGTCGTGCAGTGAAAGCAATATTCGCGCGATTGCGCGATTCGCTATTTGATACGAGAAAATATGAGAACACATTTTATGAGCGAGAGTCTCGCTGCCATATGGCTGGCTGGCTGGCGCGCTGGTGTTATGTCGTGAGTTCCATGAACGGAACAACAATTTCAAATGCAATTACGCAACGCACGGCACCCAACACACCGCACAACCAAGCCAGCCAGCCAACGTGTGTGTGTGTGCGAAAGACATTCCGTCATTGTACCGCGGCGGCGCGACTGAGGCCGGCGGTGTGCGCAGTTTTTCGGTTGCACAATTTCGCGCACGCGCAAGCGCGCTTGTTGCTAATCGCGCGAGAGCCGCAGTGCCAGTAGTTGTAGTTAGAGCTGGAGGTGCGCGCACATGTACCAGAAGCGCGTTTGTTCGACAGAGTTTACACACACACACACTTCACTTCACGGTGTGTGCTTTATGTTTTTTCTTCCATCCATCATAGTTCTGCAATAGGTTCAGTGTCCGGAAATAACATTTAAAAGGGGAATTTATTTATTGGTTTCGATTCTCGACTTCAGTTAAAATTTTTCGAAATTGATCTGTTATTGGTTCAAACGTTAAATTCTCCAGCTCTGCTCGCTGTGCGAAAAACAAGAAAAATAGGCTAGATTGGACATGAGAGTAGCAATAAATCGTACACATTACTATTACATACCTATGATATTGCAAAAACTCGCACCTGGCGAACGGTCCAGTATAATCAGTATAATCGCTATATTATATGTATGTGACAAGTTATGGCATTTAAACCAAACATGACACACAAATATTTTGTAGGGGGAGTGCGAAAAAATAGTTCTCTCCATACAAAAAATGCATGTATCGTCTTTCGTAAAAATGCCGTAACTTGTCACAGGAGTGACTTAGAACGATGCAGGTATACTCAAATGATTCGTAATGAAATGGCGTACAAAACCTCATCACTCCAAAAAATGTACAAAAGTCATTGTGTTTTTTTTTATTTTTTAGGTCGAGTTTTTCAAAATGGAACGCCTTTGCGTGTCCACCTTATTGCCTTTACCAAAGTCAAACTCCACAAAAAGCTGAGTACTTGAACAAAGAACAAAACTCAATCATCAAAATTCCTAGATCACATCGGCTCTAGCCAAGATCCCAGATATTACGCAATATATTGGATCAATTACACTAGGAGGTAACTGCCGTTTATCCCAGTCTTCTATCTACACTTTTCTGATGTGCTTCGATCTCCGGATAACATAACTGGACCGAAAATGCAGGTCTCAGGCAGGCCTTCGATGATATAGACATTTTTGTCCGGTCACTTAAATTGCGTATCTTTTAAGCTACAACATGAAAATATCTGAAGGATAGATTTCCAAGATAAGCTTCGAAATGTTCTGATTTTGTTGTGAGAAAAATAAATTGGTGTATGTTACAACACCTTTATTTACCCACAGATTAAAGCTTGAAAATGAA
>JANTBZ010095093.1:0-17770 GCA_024741255.1 Exechia fusca | reverse complement strand
TATCGTTTCTCTACAATACTGCATCAACACATTTTCGATAATCGCCAAACGACATGTGTCCATACTGTTCCATACACTCTGTACCACAGGGGGCACAATTAAATCTCAATCTGGGTTTCTCAATACGGGTAAAAAAAAAATCCTTTAATTTTTTCCGCTAGTGTATTACGCAGTTATATTTAATTCGCATATTATGAATAAATCACTATTAAAAAAGTGTAGTGGGAATGTACATTTTCGAATACGAATATGCATTTTTTGAATAGTCAACTTGCGATGGTTGAATATGGGTTAATGTAGTTTACACACACACACACGAACAATTCATATCATTATCATTGGCAACGAGATATCTGAATGGCAACAGTGCATAAAAACAGCTGGAGAGTGAACACAGTCCACACTTTCAGCGAGTACACAAACCATATTTTATAGAGTGAAATCAACATTTTCAAAGTTTCGTAAAATTGATATTTGCTCTAGGAATAAATAACTTATTATAAAACAGATAATTTATTTCAATAAATCATCAGACAAACAGTTTGAAATGTAAAATTCAATGAAAAACCATTTACATGTCTGCAGTTCAATGAATTGAATTCTTTCATCTATTCTATTTTTTGCATCTGAATTTTCGGCCACGGCGGCCACGCATTTATTATGGTTCATCTCATATACGAATCCGACACGACGTGTTCAACAACAACACACTGTAATGCAAACGTAAATCTCGCCCGATCATCTCCCATCACTTCTTCTTCGGCGCCGCCTCCTCCTTGCCCTTATCAGCCTTCTCCTCCGCAGCCGATTTCTTGCCATCGCCGCCGGCGGCGTCCACCTTCTTGCCGTCCTTGATCTCCTTGTTATCCTTGTCCTTCTTCTCCTTGTCCTCCTTGTCGGTCTTCTTGCCGCCCTCCTCGGCGTCGCGATTGGTGATCTTGTTGTTGATCAGATTGTGCAGCGCGACGATGGAGCGCACCATCGAGGCGAGGTAGACGACCAGCATCTGGTCGTTGGTCTTCACGTACAGCGTGTCGGTGAAGCTGTCGGTGCTGATGTCGGGCAGCAGATTGAGGATGTCCTGCAGCTGGTAGACGATCTGGTGGTTGAGCGGCAGCTTGCCGGCGGTCACCTGTGGAGAATGAGATAACGAAATCAATTAAATCTGTACCAGAACAATTGGGAAGTGTTCCAAAATCTATTGGATTGAAATTGGAATTTCAATCCAATATGTGAATGTGGAATAGCACATTCGAGAAATGAACAAATGGACCTACAAGAATCGAGCGAAATTAGGAGCACCAAAATATCCCAGAACAATCTCTCTTACCTTCACCAAATAGTTCTTGATATCCCGGATCTGCGCATTAATCCCCTTCAGTCCCAGCAGCTGGTTCGTAATCTTCTGCGACAGACTGCCCACCGTCGTGTCCTTGATGTCACGCAGCAGATGCTCCACACCGACCTCCTCCGCCTCCTCCGCCCCAATCTCACTCGGAACATGCTCGAACGTCTTCGACGTCGGCGATCCGTCCTCGTGCACCTCCTCCACCGAGATGTACGCCTCCGTCGGCAGCCCCAGATCCTTCGGTTTCGCATCGATGATCACCAGCACCGAGTTCGGACAGTAGCGCCGGATCAGCTCATTGATGGCGATGTCGTTCTGGTGCAGCTTCGGACCGGTGTGATACCAGCCGACGACGCGCTCGCGGGCGTTCACCTTCTTGAACATGCCGTACATGTTGTCCAGGTAGTCGTGATCGAGGAACCACACCGACTTGTCCTTGTCGTCCTCGTCGAAGGGCACTGCGCAGGGCAGGCAGGGATTTGTTAGTGTAAACAATGCACAATGCGATAAGAATATGCGCGAATGATGTAAACAAAGGAGTCAAGAGCGAAAGTCGAGAACATCGCAGTGCTTACCGGCAAAACTATTGGAGATATCCAGCACTCCCTTCTGGCGCCAGCAGCCCAGCAGCACGCCGACGACGCGCTTCTGGTTGCCGATCTTGCCCATGCGATTGAAGTGATCGACCACACTGAGCAGCACCAGCGGATGCACAATCACATTGGACACTTTTACCTCGTTCATGGACATGGTTGCGGGCTGGCGGTTTTCGACCTTCGCTACTTCGGGACTTCGCGGACGAGACGGACGTTGCGTGCGTGGGTGGGGGGCTACAAAAACTGCAGTATTTGGATTGCAAAAATGCCGCAAAATATTTGTGTGTGCGTGTGTTGGGGACCGCGCGAATGACAGACAGAATCGCGATGAGATTGGCGTTTTTGGAGCGGCTGCGGTTTTGTTGTTGTGCCGCCGCCGGCGGCGTTTGTTTGTGTGGAATCTGGCGGAGAGCGGGCGAGAGCCGAACTGAATCGAGAAGAGCGCAATTGCGGAGGTACTAGATTGGAAATGGCTGCGTACATAGTAGAATTTGAGAGAATGTAACCGAATTGTTCGCGCCTTCGAGAAACTGGTAGCCTAGCCGTGCAGACTTTGTTTTTCTCCGTGCGTTGCTGTGAAAAGTGCAAGCGCTGCACATTCTTTTATCTCGCCGATCTCGCTTGATCGCAGATCGTTCTTATCAATATTTCTTTCGGAATATTATCCAACACTCTCCGAGATGATCAACCTCAACGACAACGACGAACACGAGGGCGTCCTGCTGGAGGACGGTCTGGCCATCGGGTAAGCAGACACCGCGCCAATTTTCGCGCCTAACGTAGCCTCCCTCCTTCTCCCAAACATAACCACAAATCGCCCCGTCCCAAAACACGTACAGCGACCTCCTCAACGGCGGCGGCTGCTTCAACATCAACTCCAAGTTCGCCAACGACTCCGAGTTCAACCTCTTCCCCGAACTCGAGACCGGCGCCGATCTCGACGACGAGGGCACCCCGCTCTACGAGCCCATCCCCTCGCCCTGGCTGATGGCCTTCGAGGATCTGCGCCACCAGATGCGCCCGCTGCCCGCCCCCAACGCAGCCATCCACAAGCGCATCGTGCGCGAGGGCCACGCGGCGCTGCAGCCCGCCGCAACGGCGCCCACCGACGGCGAGGCGGCCCGCCATCACCTGCGCCTGACCATCCACTACAACTTCTACTTTGAGCAAACGGAGCAGCCGTACGACTCGACGTACCTGCGCGCCAAACCGCTGGTATTCGTGACCGGCCAGCAGTCGACGTTGGCCGGCATCGAGCTGGCGTGCATGTCGATGCGCCTGGGCGAGGAGGCGCAATTCGTGATTCCGTACACGCTGCTGTACGGGGAGTTGGGCTGTCCGCCGAGGATTCCGGCGCGTGCTGATGGTTTGTTGGTGATTCATCTGCTGCGGAGTGCTGACGTGGGCGATTCGGAGGCGCTGGAGCGCCTGGCGGAGGCGGATCGCAATCGCTTTGTGTCGGTGATGCCGCAGGCGAAGGCGGTTTATACGCGCGGTTTGGACGCGTTCAAGCGGCAGGATTGGTCGCTGGCGGCGAGGATGTTTCACAAGGCGGCGGGTGGTTTGGAGGCGTGCACGATGGCGGACGAGGCGGAGGCGGATGAGCAGCAGCAGTTTGTTGGGAGGCTGTACACGAATCTGGCGCTGTGCTACAATAAGATGGGCGTGCCGAGGAGGGCGTGTCTGATGGCGACGGAGGTGGAGCGGCTGTGCCGGGGCAAGGGGCCGAATTGCAAGGCGTTGTTTCAGCATGGCAAGGCGCTGCTGCAGCTGGGCGATTTCGAGCGGGCCGAGGTGAAGCTGTTGCAGGCGCAGAGGCTGCAGCCGACGAATGGGGATATTACGGCGGAGCTGCGGCTGCTGGCGCGGAAGAAGGAGGAGCACCGGAGCGGTGAGCGAGAGTTGTGGCGGCGAGCGTTCGGCATGAAGGCGGAGGTGGAGAGGAGGGATGCGGAGGTGCAGGCGCAGGCGGCGAAGGGTGAGTCGAATGGTGATGGGGAAGAGGCGGGCGGGCTGGACGCGGCGTTCAGGAAGATGACGCTCAAGTGCTTGGAGGAGTTTGGCGGGAATGATGAGGTGAGCGCGTTGCAACTGCCGGCGGGATTGACGGCTGTGGAGGTGCGCTGCGTGCGGCAGATGATTGAGGGCATGCCGACGATGCGGATGGAGGAGCGCGTAGGGCAGCATCAGCAGCAGAAGACGTACACGCTGCGAAAGGTGGCGGCGACGACAACAACGTGAGGCAGATCGGTAGCTGAGGAGACGACGACGAAGTGGAGGATGCTTGCTAAGTGACGGACTAAAGACCGAGTTATAACTACTTTCAACGTCCGAAATGCATTGAATTAAACGTATGAAACTCATACTACCCTAGTTCAAATTTGAAACATGCTTCATTTTTCGGTTTATAGGAGAACGGATAATTGCACAAAATGTGTAATGATAATGATGCATTTTTGTTGAGTAACCACAATTCTTTTTATTACGAAAAAAATCGTATCCGCATCTAGCATCCGCCTTTACTTTTGAACTTTTGACAAAAAAAACTAAGCGATATAACGATTTTCGTATTTTTTATTCGAATGATGAGGACTCGTGCACTATGCATTTACCTTCCATTGGAGTATGCGTTTATTGTTCTAAGTTGAACCTCTAAAAGTGTGCCCTATAAACCGATGACGAAACACGGATATTTTGTATGGAGATTGAAATAAAATATTTTCCCCGTTACATATTGTTCGTTTTTCATGTTTGGTCAAGGGATCATTACTTTTCTATGGATAGACTTAGAATAATGAATAAAATGTTGTGTTTTTTGGTTTTCAGGTCTATCAGTAGACTCCACCATTAGGATGAAGCTTTACTCAAAAGATTTTTGCGTAGATAATAGAGCAGTGTTTTATCAACAAAACTGCATCATTAATCATTATACACCTTGTGCCAGTGTCCCTTCTCTAAGAAACTAAAAATAATCATGTTTCAAATTAAGACTAGTAGCGCTGTAGCACTATTCTGAAATTGAGCAATGGTAGTCTTGTATCATGAAAGTTGACACATCTTAATGAATGGTACTAAATGTTTTTGTGCTCTCTCAAACTAAGAACTGTATTATCATAAACTCTGACAACGATTTAATTCCGTTTGGAAAATTATTTTCATAAACTGTTTATCACTGAATAAATTCTTTGGTAAACAAAGACTTCTGGTCGGCCTGATGTTACACAAAAATTGATTGTAATTTCACACATGACCAAACGAATGTTTGTTTAGGACGAACATACCTTATATATCAGGTGTAGAACCTTGCTCCTTCCGTTTTCAGCAAACTTTAAAAATGTATTGTTAAGAAGTCCTCGTCAACGAGGCCTATTCACATACAGGAAAATTACTTTATTGTCTCTGTTATTCAATCTTTCAGTTATCGACTCAAACGCATCAATTTCGTTCGGTATTGATCACTTGGCCTCAGCCTTAACGAACGTAGGAATTTGGCGCCGAGGCAGTAGCGCCGACGTCAGAATGGCCGATGTCACCATGGCTTTAGAATGAGCGCCATATGTCAGAAGTCAGACTTTTTTGTTTCCATATTCAAAGGGATTATAACTAGATTTTGTCGTAAAACTCCACCCGAGTAAAATAGTGGCTTTTAACAAAAACTCCGGTGTCAGACTCAAACGGATTATAACTAGATTTTGTCGTAAAACTTCACTCGGGTAAAAATCCGGAGTTAAAGATACTACGGGTTCAAATCGGCGGTAAGATCGTCGCATATTTCCGTCGGCGCTTATGTCCGTTGGCGCTGCTGCCAAAAACACGAAAAGCGCTTCTGTCATCGGCGGTGAAGTCTCCCGCCGTTGATAACACACCAGACACATCTGGTCCCACCAAAAGTCCTAAGACTCCGGAATCAACATTTTTGAAGCGTTGAATTCACTTGCGAGACGATATTTATCATCTAGAGCAGCCTCGCCGTAAGTGTCTGAGCGCATCGATGAGCCTCAGCCTTACTGGTCTTCGATTTAAATAAGAAAAGCATGACTTCCCGCAAATATTGCAAATTTGGCTCGAACGCGGACATGTTCAATCGAGAATAAGTTCGTGATGCAATCTGATAGATGCCATTAGGTGAACAGATATCAAATTCCATAAATCAGAAAGACCGCTAGAGTCTGATATACAAATTCGGCGGGAGCAAGGTTGTACACCTAATATTATATCGTTCTTCTAAGCCTTCATAAATGAACGCTTGAACGCTTGAATCTCGTATATATTGCTCGTCATATCTAATACGTAGTACAATAATCTCTGTCGCTTGCTGCACACATTTGTGATTTGTGACTGCACCCTTCGTCGTCGTCGACCATCTCACCTCGCGGCGCTACATCATCCACGACACGCCCGACGCATTCGGCGACGTCAGCGCCGACGCCGAACCCTCCCCATTCCCACCAGCACCGGCGCTGGCGCCAGCCTCTCGGATCTCAGCCAACGTCGCGCCGTGCACATCCTGCTCGAATCGCTCGAACGTAATGTAGTGCTTGTCCTCCGTGCGCGGCGCATCGTACACCGCATCGCGAGCCAGTCGCACCGCCTCGCGCACCACCGGCCGAAAGGCCTCCGGCTGATGCAGCAGCTGATCGGCGACCTGCGCATTGGAGACTTTGCCGCGGGCGCAAGCGCGCGCCTGCTCGAAGGCGAACTGGATGAACTTGAGCAGCTGCCACAGGTGCGATTCGCCCTCGGTCCAGACGGTCAGCGCCTCGGAGATGTCGAGGCGCTGCGTGTACGGACAGATGAGCGGATGCGGGCAGACGGTCTCGAAGATGACGGTCTGTGGGCGGTGGGCGATATGCATGGGATTAGTAAATGGCGGAATGATTTGATGCATATATTGGACACTTACCGGCACTTCGGTGTCGCTGGGAAATTGGTCGGGCAGCGATATGCTGAAGCGGAAGATGCCGTCGGCGTAGAGGCCCTGACGCACGAAGATCACTCCGTACCAGACTGTGCGATTGAAATGGGCATTAAATTAATATCGGAATTGTTGAGCTAGAGATGGCACTTACGGAACGCCGATTTGTGCGACGGAATCACGTAGACGCCTTCGATGTTTTCGCTCTGAATCATTTTGCTGGATGAGAAGAGATATGGGCGTTAAAACAGATCGTATAATTGCCTCTAGGCTTTCACTCTGCGACTTACTACTCGGACAATATGTTGTACTCCTGCCGGATGGTGGCGTAGCCATTTCGATGGTCTGCCTGGTGGCCATTTGTGCGCAAGGGCAAATTCATGTTGATCGCAGGCAGCAGACAATTGAGGAGTGCGACAATCACGGAATTTGTTTACAACTCGGCGACTCAAAATAAGCCAAATGAAAACACCAGAATGTAAACAAAGCGCCAGCTGACAAGCGGAAACTGGCGATGTTAGATTATAACAAAAAATCGATTTATTAGATTATCTGGAAAATACATTTGAATTTAAATACATGAACAAAACGAATGTGTGTAAATTACTTTTTTAGACAACACAAATTTGCGATTCTTATAGTTTTAATACACATTCTGGAAAAATATATTTAGGACATCCGTCAAGCGTTCATAAAATCACTGTGTACATTTTACAACATAATTTCGATAAAACGTATAAATATGAAGACTAGAAAATATACGACGATATAACAGTAGCGATTGTTTAAAACTGGGATTTTTTCGTCATATTCTGATGACTATTACAAGAAAACTATGGAATCTTTTGTTTATCATTAGCTACACACTACACATGTACCCTATCATTCTGTGAATTTGTGGATCTCACACTAGTGTCCTTCCTCTCCAGCGATAAAAACCATCCATCGACCCATTTTCCGACTTTCTCTAATGTTTCGAAGTTTAGGCCTGGAAGTGCGTGTTCCATCGATAAAAATGAATGATAATCAGAAGGCGCCAGGTCTAATAATGAGTACATCGGGGCGAATTCAAGCCACCTCCGCCTTTGCGAAAGAATCGTAATATTGACCCATTTCGCTGATTGCGCTAAAAAAATGCACATGGAGAATTATGCTAAAAATACATATTTTTCGTGATTTCGAGCTATTTTTTTTGCGGTTTTCGATTGAAATTAATATTTTACCGTTGATTAGCAGGACGGTATCAACTGATTCGTCGGTTTTAAGACATTTTTTCTCCAATAATAATAATAATATTTTTATATTTAATATTTACCATTTTTCAAGTTTACACATATATTCTCTTTTTATCGCCAATTTAAATCCGTTGCAAAATGCATAATTTCGGTCCATGTTTTCTAATTCCCGCAAGTGATTGTTTTTCGGCACAAACATCGACTCGTTCAACAGCGCAATCGTCGTGTGCTTGTAAATAACTTAATCGTTTGAAAAATAGTTGTATGTTGAAGATCAAGGTCCCACCTTTCTAATGATGTATAACATGACCACCTAAACCATTGAACGAACCCAGCAACGACTGATTAACCAAATCCCAATCTTAATATATCGCTACTGGAATGTATCAAAGTAATCGATATATTTTATAGATCAAACATACCTAGCACATACCTCTCCAATTGCACGATACGGCAACAGCGCTTCATTCGCCAACCTACGCAAAGACCGCAGCCATATCAGCATCGACCGAAAGCCAAATAGTCGAACATATCGCGCGAGTGCCAAAAATAATGTTAAAACTGTGTCGGCATGTTGCCGGTCGAAGCGGACACTTGGGCGCTTGGCGGCGCCCCCTCTGCACACTGCCGGCCACCGAATACGTGCAGGGCCAATCGCCGGAGCCGCGAATCCGAGAATATTTCTACTACATTGACCACGAGGGATATGTGAGTAAACAAGACACTTGTTCAGCATAATAAATCGTGCAATTAACACGACGCTTGACCTTCACCAACCGCCCATATTCGCGCAGCTGTTCCTCGACGACGCGCGCATGAAGAACTTCACCTCCTGCTTCAAGGACCGGCCGTTCCTCAAGTTCTTCTTCGATCGCGTGCGCCGCAACGACACCGACCGTTATGCCCAGACGTTTCCGTACGTCTCGATGTGCGGACGCGAGCGCAACTTCATCCGCTGCGACGACGTGCCCATCGTTTTCACGCACGTTCTGCCGGCCAGCGATAAGGCCACGGGTCATCAGCAGCAGGAGCGATTGTCGTACGCACACGCTGGCGATTTGCTGACGGTGGAGTTTGAGCCGCAGCGGATTTTCATGTCGCCGTTGTCGGGTGAGTTTGGTCTATTTTGCCCGCGAAGTTACGCCCAGAGATCAGTGTTTCAATGAAGATGCGGTAACGTTCCTCCAGGTCGCGTCTACCATCCGGCCGGCGCCAAGCACGGCTCCATCGGTCTGGTGCGCTCCAAGCTGGCCATCGATTTCAGTCGGCACTTTGAGTTCGATGCTGCCGCAGCCGCAGCGAACGAACGCGCCGGTCTGCTCGACTCACCGCACAGTTTCACATGGAATGGGGTTCGCCATCAGCTGGACCGGGGCGACTGGGTGAAGGATACTGCAGAGGGACGGGCGGTTTTGCAGCGAAGGTTTGAGTGAACGGAGTCGCGTTCGCGATACATTCGAGATTGTGGAGCGTGGTGGAGCCGGCGGATGTCGAGGGTAAGACCATGCAGAGTTGTACATATTTGTCCCTAAAATAGAGACGACGTAGTAGTGTCAAAGTTGAGTTCAAATTTCACAAATTAGGACGGTTCTAGGAAACGGAAAGTAGAAAAAATATACAATACACAATGTTTGTGAGGCCACGCTGCTTTCTGACACGTGTTGTGGCTTTTCTTCGATGTGAAATAATTGAAATTCGAATTATGTAAGTTTGTTCAGACGGATTTATTAATTGTATCTAATATCGCGACTCGGCTCGATATTCGTTCATCTTAATCATAATCGAGTTAAATAGAGAGACTCGCGCGCACAAACATACACACACACACACTCCTTCACCCTCTCTCTCATCGCCTCGATCCGCCTCGTCCGCCGCCACCTCGACTGTACGGTCCCTGCGCATACCTCCCTCCTCCTCTCGACGAGCCACCCCCTCGATATCCACCGCCTCCTCGACCTCCCCTCCACCCGGCGGCCGCCGCCGCCGCCGCCTCCTGCTGCTGCAACGTATTGTACTGGTACCGATGGATCAGCGGCGGCTCACGCCCGCCGGGCTGATTGATCACCAGCTCGCCGCCGGAGCTGTTCTCCAGCGCTCGCAGTTTCGCCTCGATCGCCTGAATCGTTGCGTGCGTCGTCAGCTTCTTCGCTTGCGTGGCCGCCACCGTGGCCGCCGCAATCGCTGCCGCCGATGCGGCCGAAGCGGCCGCCGAGGGTGCTCCACTGCCGCCGCCAACGGTCAGGGCGGGTATCTCCAAGCGGCGTCCGTGCCTGTCCAGCTCATCGTAGTTGATGTTCTTGGCCAGCCGGATGACCATCGTTTTGCAGCCCACCTGGTGGCCGCTCAGCCGTTCGAGGGCGCGCTGCGCCGACGCCACCTCCGCGTACGTGACGAAGGCGTAGCCGCGCGGCTGCCCGTATAGGGGGCCCGATTTGTGGAACAGCATGTCGAACTTTTCGATGGGGCCGCATTGTTGCACGATTTTGAGGAGTTGGAACCGATTGGGTGGGAGCAGACACAATAGTCGAGCGTTGATTAGCTTCGGCCGAATCGATTTTACACAGCTGTATGTGGCCTTCTGCTTGATAATACTTACTCCGTCATGCGGGTGTCGAGGTTGCCGATCCAGAGGCGCCGCTCGTCGAAATTGGCGGCCATGGTGGGGCGGAGATGAGGACCTATTCTCGTGGGGAATAGTTCACTAGATCTTGGGAGCAACAAAGAAAAGCTGCAACGCAGGGCGCGGGCAGCAGCTGAGAAAGAAAAATAAGTCTCCCACGCACACGAGCACAAAAGCAAAACACAGAATCCAAAATCCAAATCCAAACAATCGACGTCGTTGTTGTTGTACCAACAAGCCGTCTGACAGACAGTGTTGCCGCACTGTTCCTCGGGTACGTTCGCATTTTATTACCTCTCGCAACCTCAACGGTCATTTGCATTCGAAATAATTCATTTCTTTTTGCCGTCATCAATCAGCAGCGCTTCCAATATTTCGCCAACGGTTTCTTCACGGCGGCCGCCAACTCCCGCCGCCACTGTGCGGATCTTCTGTTGGTGCTCGTTCCACAATATCCAGCCGACGTTGCTGAATACAATGCCCGTGAAGGCGACGAGTACGATCAGAGCCAGGTAGAAGTACGGACGGAATCCCGGATAAACGGTGTCGCCGCCGTTGTCTCTGCGTGTCGCATTATTCACTACGACGACCCTCTGAGCTTTTGGTACCGAAATGAGAGTAGCGGTATTAACCGCTGGCGGCTGCGGCATCGGCACCACGAGAATTCCGCTCCGTAGAATCGTCATAGTCGGATCTTTGGCTGCCGCTTCCAAGACTATCGGCTCCTCTGTGTATGTGACATACACGTTTGCCAATTTCGTCTCGTTGATCCGCACGCGAATCGCCCTCGATTCGTTCAGTTGGCTCGAGTAGACGCTGATCAATGTGGCGTTCACGATGGACTCTCGTCGAACAGCCTCGACAATCAGTTCCCAGTGCAGCGATCGATTGTCAGTGCTGTTTTCGCTGGTGAAGTTGAACGACTGTGGACGAAGTTTAAATGATGTAGTATTCAAAATAGAGAAACAGCTACACGCTTACCCCCTTCTCCAAAGTCCGCAACTGATGTCCGTAGGTCACATCTGTCTCACTCCCATTGACGATGACACGCAGCGTCATTCCCTGAATCATCCGTGCGTGCTGCCCTTCGTCCAGCACGTGCACGTCGAACAGCTGCTGAAACGCATATGGTATCATACGGCCGGTATCGTTTGCCGTCTGTTCCGCAGTCGTTTCGCTAATTTTGATGGACACGTTTGTGGTGGCGCTTGTCGATTCACCGGCCAACAACGATGGCTGCAGGTCGATCAGTTCGTAGTGGACGGGCAGCACTTCGATCAGGACGTCCGATGTGCTGTTGGCAGTGCCGTTGGATCGGCGATCCAGGAACTGGTATGCGGAATAATTCAAATGTAACTATTTTTCGTACGTCACGTTAGGAGTCAGGACGAAACCAGAACCAAAAATTCCTATTGAAAATGGATATTTCTTTGGGACAGGAACTTATTCGTTTTTTCATACCACTCACTTTGTTCACGTCGTCCAGCGGCACATGAATGAAGCGCTCGTAGAACGGCCACGACACCCACTGCAAGTAGCCGCGCGTTCTGCCCGCGCAGTGATCGGCCAGCGGAGCGCCGGCGTCGATCCGACGACGCCGCACCGTCGGCACCAGGTGCAGTGATGATTCCGTGCCGGTGCTGTTGCAGACACTCGCCAGAATTGCCTGTGTGAATCACACGAGAAGTGGGAGCAGTAAAATCGCGGCGTTAGTAATCATGCCGTGTACGGTGTTGGTGCAAAGAGATAAGCTATTTTTTGTTTTATACACACACACCTTCTGTTCGTCGGCCGATGTGACTGAGACCAATTCGCACGGAATAATGCGGCCAGCTGCAGTCGTTGTCGTTGATGCGTTATTCTGACCAATTTGTTCTGCTGGTGGTGCTGCCGTCGTTGGTTCGTCATCGGTTGTGCAAAGTTCGTGCTGCAGTGCGACATCGGCGCTGGCGATGTGGAGCACAGCTGCGGAGACTAGAAGCGTATGTAGAATCAGACGCAACATATTGTTTTTTGTGTGATATCGCGGCCGCAGGTGACTATTATGAATGTTATCCGTTACGTTGGACGCACGTTGACTGAATGGCGGGCGGAGTGAATAAAAGACATCGTTGCGCGCTTGCTGTCGCGTTTATTGATAACAACCATTCCTAGTACAAACAAACCATCGGTTATGTGTTTCCGATAACAATATACTCGCACATATACCTGTGTGGCGACTAGTTATGACGATGATGGGGTATCCGAATCCATGCTACATATTGATAAGAAGGGCAATGTTGTCTTATCAGTTACACACGCAAAGTTCCATGAATTTCGCTTGATTAAATTGGATGAACGAATTTCAAATCGAAAACGCCTGTTGGTGGGCTATTTGCGGTTTCGTAGACTGACAGCATTCTATACAGATCACATGCGGTCAAGGTATTCGAGGTAAGGTATGATCTTGATTGCATGTAGAGTGTAGTAAATCAATATTGATAACTTTTTTAATTACGAACAGACGAACATGTTTCCTTATCTTGAGAGCCTTTCTGTTCCATAATACTTGTTCATATTTTGATTAGAAAAAGTGTTCAACATTCTCCAATTTGGTCAATGAAATGTACAAAATCCGGGCTTATTTGGTCGATTTTAAGCTTTTTTGAACAATATAAAATCGATAGGATGTCTTTTAGATAACTCTTCAATTCAAAATATTCTTCATAAAAGAACAATTGTCAGTTTTTAATAATCGAATTATTTTCAGATAGAATAGCTGCATTTTACCGCGACATAACTTAACATCACTGCCTAGCCTAATGCCAACTGACATATCATCGCTTCGCGTCGCTCTCACACTCTCGCATTCCCTGTCTCGCGTAAGTGCATCGCGTGATTTCGCTTTACCCGTCCTTTCGCGATCGCCAGCCTTTTGCACCAAATTCCAATGCCTCCGCAAGGGTCGAAGCTCGCAGCTGAAGGCCGGCCGAGAAGGACAAGTAAAGGGTCAAGGCAGCGGGAACCAGCAAGCAAGAGCAACCTTCCGCGACGTATGCAATGCAAAACATGTGTACGTGCGAGTGTGTGTGTGTAGCTCGCTGCTTGTGGTTTTCAGCTTCGGCTGGGTGGCGCTCGCGACTCGGCACTCAGTTTGCTGTGAGATTTCACCAACGCCAGACGTGCTACGTGTTTCATACATCCGTGAACGAACACACAAAACGCACACATACAGACACAGATACACGCATACGTTGTACGAACGTAAATTTTGTTCGGATTTTCTCCAATTCGATTTTTCGGAATCGCCCCACTAAACAGATCAACACACCACACAGATTGAAAGTAGGTTTTTCCGTGTATTTATAGTTTGGATAATAGGAATACGTCATGTCTAAATTACCACAATGGGAAAGACCCAGCGATACTTTTAGCGATTCTGCGAAACGATTTGCATCGCTCACACACACAAACACACATACACACATCGCACTACAGCAGTGAGCGGTGTGCCCCCTCGGTTCGCCAAGCATGCGAGCAAACCATAACCACTCCCCACATACACATACCAAATCGTTTGCAAAGTTCGCGCATACGCCCCAAAGCGGCCCTTACACGAACCCACATATGTGAAATTGCAAGTCAAACAGGCCATAAATATCGCCAGACTGCACTTATAATAGCACACACACACACACACACGACACGCATACGAAAATATACACGCACACACACTGAACATCGACCATCCCCGAGCTCGAGCTCCGCTGGTCGCGGTCGCGCGCTGCATAATCGCACTGTCTGCTGTGTATATTCGACAGTGGTGTGTGTATGAATGTGTGTGTGTGTGTGCGTGTGCCCCCGATCGAGCTGCGCCCGTTCGCTGCTGTGCTGGGTCGATTGAATAGACGACGACGTGTTCGTTCGCGTGTGTGCGTGCGTGTTTCTCGTGTCCGCGGCGGCCATTGTGATTGTGTGTGCGCCTCGGTTTGCTGTCAGTTGCAATCTCGGAGAGACTGAGAGTCTGAGAGATGCAAAGAAATTCAGCGAGCGTGAGAGGCAAGAGGCATCAGCTGTTTTTGTGTGTATGCTGTCAGTGTCGCGTGGTGAGAGTGCGGCTCTCTGTGTTTTGCTTCGAACTGTTGTGTTTGTGTGTGTGTGTGTGTGTGATTAGTTTTTTTGTTTGCGGAGGCCCCTCGCTGTGTTTGAATTGGTGTGTGTATGAGAATGTGTACGAATATAAACACACACACACACACACACACTCAGCACAGGCCGTGTGATTATGTGAAAATTGAAAGTTCGCACGATCCGCGCGCGCGCGCTCGCGGAATGTTTGGCTTGTTCTTCGATTTTACCGTTCCGTTCGCTAAGCGCCGCGAGCCATTTAAAATACCACCAAACATACACTCGCACATGCGCCTCGCGATGCCATGCGGAAACATTTGAGTCACGAACCACACAATCACATACACACGACAAACGACCAGCTGTTTTGTGCGCTGCTTTGCCCCGAGGCTGATCAGTGATCAGCGCAGTATCATTATTATTATTATTATGATTATGAATATCGTCGCAATCGAGCACCGCGTCACCACTTGTTTTGTGTGCTTTGTGCGTGACTCTCTGGCTGATGTTGTGCCCGCGATTAACATATGCGATTTTTAATGAATGTTTTACGACCATTTCACACACTCGATGATTTTCAAACACACATCAGGCAGACAAACCAGTTCCACGATTGTGCTGTGTCGCGTCGGACGGACGGTGGGGTTCACCAAGTGTCGCACCCGCGCAGTTTGACAAGTGTTCGCTCTGTGCATGAGTGTTTTGGATAGTTAAGTGTCTGTGTGTGTCGGTGGTCGGTGTGTGCGTACGTTTGACCTCGCTCCAAGTGTCGTCGTCGTCGTCGTCTTCGACCAAAGTGCTCGGACGGACGCCCGAGCATTTGACTCCCTCCTGGGCACAAAACGCGTCGCGTCGCGGTGTGGCGTGTCATTTGAGCCGAGTGTGAACACAACACCAAAACGGAACCAACACAAAACGCACGCAATTGTTTGAACACGTACAACTCGCGGGCGCGAAATTGATTCGGCGATCCTGTTTACCGACAACGCATCACCGCAACACAACCGCAACGTGTCCGTGTACCGTGTACTCCCCGCATTGTCTGTGTAAGTGGAGCGCGAGACAACACAGCAAACAGCGAACAGCGAGTCTGTTATCAGTGTCGTGTAGTTACTTACTTTGTCCCGTGTTGTTTGTGAGTGATTCAGTTCAGTTGCGCGCGATTGTGGGCCGTATGTAATTATTGTGATGGGTTTTCGTAATACATGGTGAATGTGTTGACCGTGAGCAAAATGTGGATCACACAGGCAAATATTTACCTGCGGTGCATTCGCGTGCGATCGCGTGAATCACGCGGTGGATTTTCAATGATATTCTCACCGCACTTGTCTGGATCTGGTTCGTTAAGAGTCGCGCATCAATTGGTTGGGTTCATCACTCTCTATTGTGTTGGAGTGTGTGTGCACAGCTGGTCCGAGTTTATTGGCGAAAACAATACATTTTACGAGCGTCTCGTTTCGTTGCGACTTGTGCAAGAACGCAAGCCGCTGCGAAGGGTATCGAATGTCACTAGGATTTTGTGTGCAAGCCATCCAGACGCGCAGACGCGCGAGATCAAGTATTTTAATGTTCGTATGCACATTCGTTTCAGTTTTCGAATGTGTAAAACATTTTTGATAACGGTTCTGCTGGTTTCCGCATTGAAATGTCGTTGAGTGTGTGACCTCGATAAGCAGCACACGCCAAGCCAATAAACCAACACATTTGCCAGCGACGGCGGCGGCGGCGTCGTCGTAATTTTTTACGTGCTCTCTGTTGGAACACGTGCGTGTATGTGTTGAGCTAGCGGACGTTTTTTTCTGCTCTGTGTCGATCAACACACGGAGCCCAGACACGTGGTTTGAATTAGAATATATATTGGTTACGATTTACATTTACTGCTGGTCTCGTGTCACTTTGTATGTTTGAGTGTGCTCTCATAAATCCATCGTCAATGGCATTAACAAATTGCGGTTTATTTTTGACCCCAAACTACAATTCTAGAACATCGAGCAAAACGACGAGCGCGCATGCATCACATGATTGCGGCCAAGTGAAAACACCGCTCCGCATCACGAGTGTGTATGTTATTGTTTGTGCGCCCATCATCAAACGAATAACTAACTCGATCAAATGCGTTAAGTGGTTGCACAACGCGCAATTGCGCGAGCGTTTTGATCCTAACCGGCTGACTTTGCGCAGCGCGTGATTTCGTTCGTGTTGGCACGAAAAGTGATTTGCTATCGTTCAGACAGCAGGCCACAACCAGGCATAACATTTCGGACCCAAGCGCGGTGCAAGTTGTATCGACTTGCGCGACATGCGACTGCGTAGTTTTTGCGTTGCTTGCGCTTCGATTAACGTCGTCTGCTTCAGCTCTATTTGCGTGCACTTTGTTATACGCGCAGCGATGAGCGTGCGCCGTGTGTGCTCTATGAATAATCCATATCAGGGCGCGCGCGCGTAGTCGCAACTCGCAACCGCATCGGGGTTCGTTTAAATATAGACCGACCGTCTCCGCAAACTGCTGCGCACGCGAACAGGCAATATCGCCACAAAACGATCGTATTTCGCCCCACCAAATAGCCCGTCGTTTTTGCGGCGAAAGGTCAATCACCATCGAAGGGCTGCGATGTCGTGTCGTGTTGTGTCTAATTGCGCTCCGGGCTGACTGATATTGATTGGTTGGCTTAATTTGTTTGCGATGGCGCGAGCTAAAATAGGAAGTATCAGGCGATCAGACGGCGAGGCCAACGGGTGTAATTATATTTGGGCTTTCAGTCAACTCGATAGCATCAAATCGATTGGCCCTTCTGGACATTCACTGATACATCATGTCTACGCGAGAATTCATTGATAAACCGCATTTTCTGTATGGAATGACCAATTCTGCGCGTTTCGTAAGCGGGGTAGAAAAACTAATATATTAGGTGTATAACCTTGCTCATGCCGTTTTTGTATATGAGTCTA
>JANTBZ010094982.1:0-17804 GCA_024741255.1 Exechia fusca | reverse complement strand
TGTTTACGATTGGTTGCCGTCCGGCCGCAATGCAGAGTACTTCCGGATGGGTACTGGATGGAGTAAAAGGTCGGGCGCTCGCTCAATTTTAAATTAAGCAACGACTATTTGCATGTTTTTTTATCATTCCAAAATATGTAGTCCCTAGTTCTAGTCGAAAGCATTTAAATCTAAACATATATTCCCCTTTTCCTTTCCCTTTTCACTATTATTTTATCATGTTGTGCGGTGCAAGCATATTGAGACCAATTGAGAGAGAAATATTGCATTTCTTGAAATATCAAATCGTGCATAAGACTAAATTGCGGATACAGCAAGGCAGAGTATTTCCGGGTATTCGTCGGACGAATGGTCGGACGAATATAGGAAACTAAATTAAAAGCATGGATTTTGCGTTCCAAAATATATGGTCCCTAGTCTCAATCGAAAACTATTATTTCCGAAAATATATCCATTTCAAACTATTCCCGCTTCCATGTTTTTGTGCCGTGTAAACCAAATGAGCAACATTTCGCCTCAACTATTATAATTCTTGGAATATTAATTCGAACATAAGACTAAATGATAATAGCAATGTAAAAAACAAAATTTGGATGTCGCACCTATGTTTCTTTGGCATCGAAATCGGACAATCCCTTCCTATATATGGGTCCAATTTACTCTATTATCTTCACAGAGTAAGTTCTCCAGTCCGCCGTCTGGTCGACAGATTGTTAAAACGTAACGAGCTCACGCGAACACGCACACACAAATACACTCATGCATTGTGTGCGTGTGTGTATTCGTGCTCGCGTGAACCCGTTCTTTGGTTCCTTGCTGATAATAAAACCCCCGGACATCTCAAGCAGGCGACACAACTCCGAAAATGCTCACACTTACGTCACAAACATCACCCGGATGTCGGCCGCATGGTCGCTCGTCTCGCGGAAGGTCAGCGTCGAGATGCTCGCCCACACGTCCAGCGCCTGCGTCAGCACCCGGCGAATCTGGCCGGCATTGGGCATCGTTAGGTTGGCGAAGCTGTGTGTGTGTGGATGTGTGTGTTCGTGTGTGTGTATGTGCAGGGATGAAAAGCAAAACAATTGTGGTTAATATAAATTCAGAGAGTGATTGGTGAGATTGGGTGTGTGTGTGCCTGATTTGAGGTTGATATGTCGAGTATGTGTCGTTGATGGGTGCGTGCGTGTGCGTGTGCGCAATCGCAGTGCTCACACTCAATTACCACCCACTTTCCACCCCCTCTGTCCCTTTGTCGACGCGCCACCGAAGCGATCTAATGCTGTTTAAGCGGGGCATATGCATAGTAAATTGCGAGCAGCTCGCATGACATGTGTGTGCGTGTGTGTGTGTGTCAGCTCAATTCCCCAAACGAGCGTCGTCGTCGTCGTCGTCATCGTGCAATCGAATTTCAATCAATTCAAAAGCTTCTTGTTGTTCGACGATGTCGTCACACGCACGCCGCGTCGTGCACACAACATATTTGCATTTACAGTATTGATATGCATTAAGTCAGACACACAACCGCACACACACGCACACATATGCTCGTGCGTGTGTGTGTGCAAGTGACGGTATGTGCGTGTGTGCTGTTCATTTATTTTTCATCACAAATAGCACACACACAATCACGCCACAGTGCAAATCAAGATGACGCCAACATCTTTGTCTTCGACTCGTCTTCGTCTTCTTGTGTGTGTGTGGATGTGCCAAACAATTAGAGTGGAGATTGCTGGTGTTCCTGGTGTTCTGTGCTGCGGGTTACCTAATGAAAATTGCTTTTGTTGTCGTCGCCGACGCCCGACGTCTTCGGTTGGGAGGGCGGAGTGACACACAAGTCGCACGACGAATAAATACTTGAACGCGCACAATACGGTCACAATGTTGACTGGTGCTGGTGCTGCTGCTGTTGGCTCCACGTTCTGGTCTTGGTCGTCAATTGCGGCACTTAGTCGCTCACTCAAGGAGGTTGTGATGATTTCAGCGTGGCATCACACCCAGGTTGAGTGAGTGAACAAATGCGCAAGCGTGTTCTCGTTGCTCGACGATGATGATGATGATGATGGATGTCGCGTTGAGCAGCGTGTTCGCGCGTTTGTTGGACGAACATTTTGATGGACACATGCTGGCTGGATGGATGAAATGCCGAATCAAATTCGACAGTTCGACGCGCGGTTGTCGGGGCAATTTATTAACCTGACAAATTTCATAACAATAAATTCGATTCGGCGGGGCAATAAGTCAAAACCCATACATGCTAGCATACGTGTGTATCTGAAAAGTTTTCAACAATATGATCGCACTCAACTATACGGTGTGTGTGCGGGCGGGCGTGTGCAACTTTAGACACAATCCATTTATTTAATAGGTTCGCCACTGTAATATTTATGGCACTGTTCGACTTTTCGCACGCGTGTCGGCGGCGTGTCCGAGCGAGGAGCGTGCGTGTGTGGGCGGGTTGAAGTTGATTTTTTGTTTCGTGTGTGTGTGCGTGTGTTTATTGGATGCGGTCGTTGTGTGGAGTGTGTGTGTGGTGTGATGGCGATATGGCTGATCGGATCGAGCGTTGCTGGCACACAACACACAAAACCAGACCAGCAGCATAGGTGTGGTACTATCGCCAGATAATACATAGAATACAGCAGTATATTTCGCCCCGATTTTACATTTTTTATCGCCGTGCTCGAAATCCGACGCTCTGCCACTTGCCGCACGGATTTTTATTAGAAATGTTTTAGTGCGATTTGATTGAATCGGATCGAATTCCGAGAGAGACGCTCTCGTTTGCGTCCGCACGCGATTGATTTGCGAGTTACGCCGTTGGACGGCGGAGTTTTTTTTTTATGATTTACTTCCCCCGATCGGGTGTCACGCAGCATGCGTGAATTATGATGGTGTCATCGCTGGCTGGATGGGTCCATGTCTGCAGAAAAGTATGGGTCTGTAAAAAATTGACCTCGCGAGTTTCTGACTCGCGCGACTGCGAACTTTTCTCGGTACACTTTAATCGGCTTTTGCGGCCGCCGCGCCAAAGTTTGCGCTGCGCAGCAAACTTTAACACGTTGCACATTAATGCAAAATACCCGCCATTATCGCGGGCGGTTTTAATATGCAGTGCGTGCGTGCGCAGGCGGCACAAACGGCCGGTCGAGGTGACTAAAAGTGCAGATTATAGGCGTTTCATAATTGTCGGCGCGGCTTCGCGTGACAGTTTGCGGAAAGTCCCAGACGCGCAGCGATGATTGTGTGGTGGGGAGTGGGGATCGTCTTTGGTCCGCGTAAGTAATTGCATTCGGAAGCACCGACCGCCGCACCCTGCGCGCGCGGCTAATACGACTTGATGTGCGGTTTAGCACACACGCACATACGTTCTCTGTTGCATTTCCATTACTTAGCCGATGGATGGATGGTGATGGTGGTGGTGGAAACCCGCACGCCACACACAAACAAACACAACGGTCGAGGCCACTCCTGTGCGTCCGTGCATTGGCGAATGCATTTATTAATACTTGAATGTATCTGCGCAGTGAGTTGGTAGACTACTATTGTAGTGCAGATATGGCTTACATGATGTGTGGTATATGTCCATTCGTGAACTGTGCCAATTTGCACACTGGGAATCCGCACAAGCGTCCGAGCGGCGAACAGACGAATCATAGCAGACATGCAAATGCAAAAGCCAGGACAGAGCCGTATTCGGGCTAGCGTAAGGTGGTATGTGGGAAGCTTCCCCTCAACAGTTTCTTTCAAGAAACATAACTATGAGGCTTAACTAATTTGATAGAATTTTTATTATAAAGTCGGAGTAGCAAGAAAGAATGCGGAATTAAGTTTGTTTGAATTCAAAATAGATTTTCCTCATGAAAAGTTATTCTGCAGGAAACATAACTTTACAAACATAAGTAAAAGGGTGTTTATTTCAGGCGTGCGCTTTTAAAAATGCATAGAATATAATATGGCCAAGAATTAAGCTTTATTATAATTACGTTTATAACTGATTTCAGTCCAGTGGCCGCAGCGACTGGATCGAATAAACTCGAATCGAAGACCAAATTTTCTACCATTTTTTGCAACAATTGGGGCCGTATGTCAGCAAAAAAGTGCTGAATATTCTCTGCCAAGGTGTCAATCGTTTCGGGCTTATCTGCATAGACTAGCGACCAGTCCAACTGGGAGAAATAGCACGATATTGGAAGCCCACGCTTAATAATGCTCTATAATTTGATAACATGCACGTTTGTAAATCGTTTTTTGTAGAAGTAAGTCTTTTTATTACCATACTGCAAGACATAAACCAGATTGAAAACCACATGTCTCCCTTGTTAGTTTAAGACAAACGAAATTGTGCTATTGAAAATATATTTCCAGGATACATAACTGATGTTTGAATTTATGCTCAATATATTTGATTCGAATGAACTATATTAGGAGTTTAAATAGGTGCCATAATAGAATTACAACTTGCCTTACGAAAGTTCATGTTTTCCGACCCATCCATTTAGCTACGTATCTGACGCCCGCACCAACTCGCCGAACAGTGCAGCTTATTTGCGATGTATGTCGAATGCTTAATGAAATGAACGAGATCCCTAGTGGTGGTGTGATGGTGCGATGGTTTGCACTAGTCCGCGTTCGCGTGTGTGCGCGCTCCAGTTCAACATGTTCATTATTCATTCGAAACCGCGCACTACTGTTGGCTCTGCTGCTGCGTTGCAGTCGTCTGCCATCTGCCACTGGTGGCCGCTGACGGCGGCACACGCAACAATTTTCGCCGAATCGGCCCGGCGGACCCGCAGGGCCAAGCTCTGCCGGCGCCGGCGTCTGTGTGTGCAAATTATTATGAATGTGTAATATGATGCACGCACGGCTACACATCGGCTGCTTGTTTGGCTTGGCTGGGATTCCGAATTCGCGCGGGCTGTCGCCCCGGATTGCATTTGATGTGATTACCGCGCATTAATCTGGTTATTCGCAAAACAACCGCATCGCGGCGTCGAAGGCGGCTGATTAAAGGGCAATTATATTGCGAATAGCGAGGTATTTATGCTGCTGGTGTGCTGGGTGATAAGCGTTACTTCTAGAAACAACACAAATCATGATATGTTTCATGCCATTTCACCTCCAATCGTCGCTGACCACCTGCATTCGTCCTCTCTCAGAATGCTCCTCACATTATTCAACAGTTAACTGCGCTGCTGTGCGCTGCCGTTTTGTTCTGCGCCTGCGAACAGCAGCATTCGAAATTGGTCACCCGCCCGTTTGCTTGTTGATACACACGCTTATATGTTTACGGGTGGACGACGGCGAGGTGTGTGCTAGTATTGTGTCTGTGTGTTTTTGTGTGTGTGTGTCGGGCATCCAGGCACCCACAGGATGTGTGGCAATTTATACAGTGCCGCCTGTGTGAGTGTGATGGTTGTGAGTATACAAGCTTGCTGCTGCTGTGCACACTCACAAACATTTCCCTGCTGGCTGGCAAGCACGACGCTGGACAAGTTTGTGGCAAATGATCGGCTAGAGCTCACCCGGGCGCATTGAGCGCACAGAGAGCAGACGAACTGGACCGAAACGGGGCTGCGACCGCATATATATGTATTGCGTTACTGTTATAGTCAACATTTGCCCAACATAGATGCAACGCTCGAGTGTATATTACAGGAGAGGCCCGGAAGATTGAGGGGTGAAAAAGTCTTTCAATTTGTTTAAATGATTTCCGGTTCAAATGAGTATAACGTACAACATTCAGCTGTATTCTATTCGTGAAAGATTCTTTCTCGCCCATGAAAAACCGTAAAGTCTAGTGTCTTCGCCGAACTGTACTACAAGTCTAACAGTCTAGGTTACTTACAAATCGCGCGAGACGATTTTCAATTGATTGTAGGATCTTGCGCAATTTAACGCACATTTGTCTGAGCTCTTCTAGTCACGTTTCAACAACTATTCGAGTATTGTGCTGATGCAGTTCAGTTGAATAGACATTACTATATCATATACAAACAAATCATTTTATAGATGAGCCTTAACTTTTCCCCAACATAACTAAAAGCCACAGCAGAATAATGGTGACTTGTGCACAATTTTATTATATCTCATTTGAGTATATTTTTAAAGCACTTAGTCACTCTAGAGAAGAGTTATGTCCTTTTAAACGAAGACGTAACACGAACAATTTGTACTGATTGATTACACTTTCCATAGAAAATATCTGTCTTACGACTTCCGTTCAAAATACATAACTCTTCTCTAGAGTGACTAAGAGCTATTAACGTATACTCAAATTAAAGGTAATAAAACTGTGCTCAAATACTCATCATTCGAAAAAAATAACAAAAATCGTTGTGGCTTATATTTACAACATTAACCATATCTGCACATGAACCACAACAAAGCAAAATCTCATCATTTGACCCACGAAAATCCCGGGTCCTGATTGCACAACACATAGACAGCGAGTGTTGGACCACCACCACATGACGGAGCGAGCGAGCGAGCGCCGGAGTCGAGCATCTGGTGACAAGTTGACCGCACGAAAACGCTCCAGCGGCGACAGCGACCAAACACTCGACAAACACGCACGCACGCAGACGCGCACGCAAGCACGCACGCACGCACGTAAATATTTTAATGAAAACATTTCCGGAATAATTTCCCCCGTGACATCCCGTCGTCGTCGTCGTTGTCGTCGTTGTCGTGCTGCTGACCGGAAGTTGGTCAAAGTGGCCCCGGGCCCAGAGTTAAATTCCCTCCCCCGCTAACAGCCAGCCAGATAAATGGACAGCGCACACAAACGCACATTTTCCGGGCGTGCGCCCGGGCAGCCCGGAAAAATGCCCTCACGTCTCTCACGTCAGACGACGACGCTCAGAAATCACAATACGCGATTGTGCTCGCTCGCTGGCAACATGAATATGCGAACGCTCTGGCGCTCAGTCACTCAGTCCAAAGGCATCATCTCAAATGCTCGTGCTCGTTGACAAATATAATGCTCTCAGCGAGTGTGTGTAGGTTTGCGAGTGTGTGTGTGTGTTTGTGTGTCGCATTATTTAATGATATGAATATGCGCTTGCATTGTGCTCACACTCACAGTCAAACACTCCACGAGTGTCGACTGACTGACATATGCTGCTAGGTAGCGAGTCAGTTGTTGAGTGTGTGTGTGTTGGCGATGTTGAAAGTCCTTTGGCGCACCGCACCAGCACTTCACTTTTCACTCCTGCTGCTGCTGCTGCTACTGTGTGATTGACGTGAGAAGCTGCACAGCAAGTGTTCCGTATTTGTCGCGTTTGTCGTCGTCGTTGCGACGCGTTCGAGCGACAAAAAAGTAATGTGCTACCATTAGAAAATATGTGTGTAGCATGTGTGTGTGTGCACAAGAGCCGTCCCGTCACGACACACCTGAGCATACGTGCCGTGTGATGTTGATGTTGTGACAGCGCCGCCTCGCCAAAGTGACAGGTGGCAAGGATTACGCGCGATAAAATAATAATAACATTGTGTGACGTGTCACGTGTCGCGCCGGCGCCGACGGCCAGCAAGGCTCTAAGTGCATTTAGTCATTACACGAAGCAGTATGACATGTACCTAATACCACCCTAGCTCATTAATTTGAAACATTCACGAAATCGTGCTTGTTAGAGTCACACACAAATGGTAACGATGCCGTTTTGTGAATTCAACATCAATCTATCGTATAAATGAAACATTGTTGAAGAAAAGTGCACCCAGAGAAGGCCGATTCTTCTAAATATGGATAAATTGTCGAACTAATAACCATTGTACATTCGTTTTTTGAATGATTTGAATGACACTTTTATTATCTTTCGATTGAGTACACACACTATGCTCTAAGTCACTCCAGTGGAAAGTTACGGTCTCTAAACCAAACACGAAATACGAAATTTTTGAATGTAGACAAATATTATTCTACTCTCCATAAAAAATAATCGAATTCCGAGATAATCGATAGATAATAAAATTTGCATTGAAAATATTGCCTTCATAGTTATTCGTTCGACACTATCTCTATATACGAACGGAGAGGTCTTCCTAAGGACGTACTCAGCCTCAGGCTGACTCTTATTCAACGATATTTTAGAATATTATAGAAAAATGTTTATTGAACAAAACCGCATAATTACATTTTTTGTAATTATGCACTATTTATACAAAGTAGCACAATGTCGTGACTGTTTCAAATTAATTCGCTAGACTAGTACATTGTACAATATTGTCCTGGTTCACAGAACCGTGTGTTTGCGTTCTCCATCCCCAAAACACAACAGAACGACCGCACATAATTACCGGTGGCGGCCGCGCGAAATTTCGGGCGCGATTGCGCGGCGCTCTCGTTCGCTAATGAGCAATCGATTATCAATTTCGTACCGAGTCGCACGTTCCAAGCGCGTGCGCGCAATCCGACTCCAGCCGAAGCGCGCGACCATTGCCGCCGCCGATTGATTTAATCATGAGCGCGCGCGGCAGCTTTGTGCGTGCTGTTTGAATGTGCCGCTGATTACACGCTGATACCCGAATCGCGCGACCGCACCGCAGAGAACGACAGCACGCGAAGCACGAATAATTACATCTCGTCGCGGAGAGATCAACTAGCACACCCCACCCACCACCAACCCAGTGAGTGTATTTTATGCTGCGTGCTCTGTATGCTGCTCACATCAGCAGAATTTAATGAATATTAATCGACCGTCGTCGTTGCCGTCGTGGCAGCCAAGCGCATAATCGGCGACGGCAGCGCATAGGCAGCAGCATCACCAGAAAAAATATGCCATCCTCCGATATGCTGCCATGTTGCGGTTGTATACATTACATGCTTACTTTGTCAGCTGCGGCGACGGCGGCGCGAGGAAATTAATCCATAAACATGCGCGCGCGAGCGTACGTGCGTGCGTCTCTAATGTGCGCACATGTATACTATGCTTTGCGTCTATGTCGACGATGCGGAGTAGCGAATCGAAATTGATCGCAGACAATTTATGCAAGCGCGTGCGACATACCGAAACTGTCTCGGTTTCGCACAATCTGTCGACTCTGCTGGGTTTGTCGTCGATGTCGTCGTTGTCGACGGATATGCTGTCGTCGTCGTTGTCGTCGTACCGGGGAGCTTATCGATGACGACGACGTCGTCGACATCGACGCACGGCGCAAACGACGCACGTTGAATGTTTACTTTCGGCACCATTCCACCGACACACACAGTAACGGATTGAGGATTGAGCTATATTATTATATCCATAATTTTGAAAGCAGGTGGTGAATTTTCATAAATATCGTTCGAATCCTGTACCGGCCCAAATGGTAGAGAAAGTTTAATTCACCACTCGAAATATCATATCGCATCGCTTTCAATATACCGCCGCTCTCATTCTGTTATCCACATTTTTCAATTCAAATTCAGGGCGTGTTTCAGGCAAATATTTTGTGTATGTTGAATCATGTGTTTGCTTTTAATCTCGACCTAATGAATCAATGCTGAATCAATTCGATAGTTCAATTCGAATTTGTGTACCCTTTTCAATTACATCCATCTCAGGACTTCCACGAAACTCAGAATTTAACCATTGGAGCGGTTAGAATATTATCATCTATATTATTTTTACATTTTGAAATAGCGCTGCTCTTCATTTTGTTATCTAAATTTATCAATTCATATTCAGGGCATGGTTCAGGCACATATTTAACACGTGGGTCATTAAGTCTCCGGTCTGACACAGAAGGAACAACATTTTTGATAAAAACTTTTCAGATTATTTTACATAGTTTCATATCAGCCCGATAGCCTCAAATCGACAGTCCTGCAACATCTCGATCCTCTTCGAAATGTATTCGCCGCTTACCCTTGCAAATTGCCCGTTTATCTCGATTTCGATTTTCTCATTTGAATAAAATCTCTTCGTCTGAATCAAATTTTTCGAATTTGAAAATTGATAGTAGTCGTTGAGGGCCAAATCCGAAGAATACTGTTGTTGGGGCGGTAATGGAAGCCCAATTATTTGATTTTGGCCTTCGTTTTTAGCTTTTCGTGAATCTGTTGTATCATCTTGGTAGAAAAACATGGTTATCTCCTCATGTGTTTAGGCCATTTCGGGCTTCATTTGCCTAAAATATAGAATAGTATGGTCTATGTTCATTTTATTTGTATTTTTACGCATTCGATGAAGATTAATCCTCATGAGTCCCGAAATACAGTCGTAATCCTACTGGTGTATTTGGTTAGCTATGGAAGGGTTTTGTCGCTCTTTGTACACTTATATGTCTTTCGATTGAACTCCGAATTTCAGTAATGGAGACATAGAGACTCTATTTTCAGAAATGTATCACAAAATGCAGCCTAATCGCATTCGAATGGCCCTAAACACTGCACCGAAGAATCAACATGTTCATATCTTGTTCGATTGTGCGTTTTAGCGGCAGTCATTGCGCAAAGAATTTTCGTATGCCCATAAACTAAAGCACTATACGTAAATTTTTTGTTTCGATATCTTTAGACTACCAGGAATGTCGGACTACCAAATTTGTTGGTCTTCCGAAAATATTTAGTTGATTCTTTCATGTTTTCGTCGATAACCGTCACATTTTGGCGTATGTTGCGCACATAGTCATCAGTGCCCATAGGTCGGTACAGATATATATTTGTCAACGGACACATTTTATTTCGGCTAGCGGCGAACAATTCCTCAAGACATGTTAAGGCTCCAGCGGCACTTCTTCCCATCAGAAATTTGTACTTTATCTATTCACGATATACCTTCTCCTCCATATATCGGCATATGTCGATCCGCGTGTTACAATAAAGGCTATTGCTTCCAAACGAATGACAGTCCGGGTATACGATTTTTCATGGCTGGCTCAGAGATAACTTTGATCAATAATAAATTTTGTCTTTATCAAAAATGTCGTTCCTTTTGAGTCAGACCGGAGACATAATGACCGACGTGTTAGAATATTTTCAATCATGTTTTTGCTGTTCATCTCGACCTAATGAATCAATGCTGAATTTATTTGACAGTTCAATTTAAATTTAAGTAGCCCTTTCAATTAAACGTGTTAAAGCACGCTCGCCAGATCCTCGATCCGCCACTGCTAGCACACACAACACAACGCCCATCACGAACGCCGTCTGCGAAGCGCACACAAAGCGGCGTTCAACGTTCCATTTTCCGAAGCATAGCCGCCCCCCCATCGAGTCGTCGGCGTTGATGCCCGGTTTAAAACGCTTCATTGAATATATGTTTTGCACCGTTGTCGCGTCGTCGTCGCCGCCCGCATCTGACACATCGTTCACTCGCACGCACGCACGCAGGCGCAGGCTCAATAAACAGCGTGGAAATCTATAAATGTCACCCTAGAACGACGTATCGGGCTGTATTTTATGCGCCGGCGTCGTGCGCGATGTATAGGTATATTTAATTAAGCACAACGGACGCGCCTCCTGCCCCCCACATTTGACTGTGAGCGGCCTACTGTGAGCCAGGGGATCCACTCCTGGTGAGTGTGTGTGTGTGTTTGTGTGTGCGAGCGTCTGTATGCACGCACGCAAGGATATGCCCAATCGATCGAACTAATTTCGCGCGCGCAGACACACAGCGGGCAAACAGCGTAGCGTGGATTGTCGCCAATGTTTGCCGGTGTTTGGCGGCGCGCTGGTGCGGGCTGGTGCGGTGTCGTCGGGATGGGCACGACTGACGCGACCCAGAAAGACGCACACGCAAAGCATGCCCAGCACGAACGCAGCGACCGATCCGAAATTGCGTTAATTATGTTACACACGAGCACACGAGCAGCCGACGAACGAAAGCCGGACCGTTTCCAATTACCCCTTGGCCACCGCTGCCGACGCCGCACTCCCCAGACACGACACGCAAACACTCGGCAAATAGAATACACGGGCGCGGGCTGGGGCTTCGTGTTGAGCGTATTTTTCCGTTGAAAAATAATATCTTTACTCCGAAAACGCGCTCGAACATTTCGTATTTCGATTTCGATGGTGACTGTGGTCTGTGGCAAGGTGGTACCGGGGAGGTGGTGGGAGAATATTGCACCGCGTGTGCCGTCGCATAAAGCCGAACGGCAAACCGGCGTCGCGACGCCGACTTGCGCTATAATGCCAAGATATTGCATTTTTATTTGGACTAAAGCGCGAGCGAACGGCGAACGTGTTGCATTTTCGTTGAGGAGTAGTGCCAGTAAGAGAGAGAGACGTTCGCTGCGATTTATGCGCAATGCGATGTTGTGGTTACCGGGTGCATGGGTATGCAATTGAAACTGGGGTAAAGCATGTTCAATAACATGAATTTTCATATATAGAAGAAGGGTTAATTTCAAACACGCAGCTCGATTCTAGTTGTTTTAGTTGTTCATCAATCAGCCTTATTCCGTTAGCGAAAGATTATTTCTTGTCCATGTAGAACAGTCTAGTCAAATGATTCATTTGAAAGGTAATGGAATTGTGCTCAAATCATGATCAATCGCAAAAATAAGGCTTTGTGTTTTGTGGGGGAATTGTCTCAATCGATGTTTTTATAGATCATAGAGTTATGTACATAAAACTGAACTACATCATTACAACTCTCGAATAGAAGAGACCATACAAAACAACTGAAAATAGTCTTCAGTCATCACGAATGTCAGTTGTGAAGAATAAGACAAGACTTTTCAGGATCATAAGATGACCGTAATATATTGTTATAACAGAAGCAATATTATTACTTTTAAAATAATGTGTTAGGCATGGTTTGGTTTGAATGATTTTTTTGTTCGCCAAGAGTTTATATAATCATCAGATAAACCACTCAAAACAATTCCACCCGATTCCACTCCTCCACACCCGGTTTATTACACAGCCGAAATGCAGCTCACGTCGTCGCCGTGTGCGGTGGCCGGCGCTGCCAAAATGTTATACACAAGACAGATTGTTCATTATATTGACGTCGACTTCAACGCCGATGGTCCCACGCCGATGGTCCCGTCCGCCGCATAAAGATGCTCGCGCAAGAGCGTGCACGGCGCGACCTTTATTGCCTGGTGTTGGCAAATAAATCGACCAATTATCCGATCGCCGACCGGCGGACCGGACGGACGGCGGCGGCGACGGAGGTGAATCAGTGGTGGTGGTGGTGGAGCGGTCGAAGGCGAACCGCTTCAAAGTTCTTGTGTATAGTACATGTACACGTGTACACATATGTACTTCGGCATGTCTACACGCGCAATATCGCGGAGAGCATTCAGACGCGTAGGGTGGGTGAATATTGCACACGCCATCGCCGGAGGCGGCGGCGCCGCCATCATCAAACCAAACACTCGTCGATAAATTCCCCTATTAACCACGTACAAACACTCGCCTTTACTGCGCGACAAGGTGCCCAGCTTTGCGCCGAGAAGACATGGCGCACGAACACAGGACAAAAAATCGAAGGGAAAAAATGTGAACATTGCCACACGACAACGTGACACGTCGCGCGCGTGCGGTCGCATTGCGGTCTGGCTTGTGGTAGGTGCGGCGGCGGATGTTTAGGGTTGGTCGGGCGCGGAGAGAAAGAATCGCCGTTTCTTCTGCCGTTTTGTCCGCCGCCGCCGCCGTTGTCGTCGGCGTCGTCGTTCTATCCGTGTCGTTATTCGCAAATAACCGCAAACGCGGCACACACGGGCACTTTGGCAGCAGACACACACACATGCAACATATACAGGGTGCGGCGATGGAATCTGGACAAACGAGGGAACGTTTTCCAACATGATTTCCATTGCATAAAGCGACTGACATTTACGTTGAGTCTCTCGTGAGGACTACTTTAGTGGCTTTATATTTTTTACACATATGACACGATGAATATCAATAGAGATTTCAAATTCCGAATAACTAAATATTGGATACTTGATTGATTGGAATATTTCTGCCCCTGAGAGCCAAGTGCGAACATTTTGTACAATACACATAGCGACATTTGCACGGAACGGCTCGAAATTAAAATAGGATTTCGGCCGATATCGAGCGCCGCAATATATCCGACACACCGAACATATCCAGCCCAACACACCGGGGAATTCCACACTCGAACACAACATACTATATATGGCACATGGGCGACACAACGGACACGTCGGCCGTGGCGACGGCGACGGTGTGAAGAGTCGCGTTCCGACGTTGTCACGACCACGACGACGTTCCCCAGTTGTCGTCGCGCGACATAGTGCTTAAAATGTTGCTCGGCGGCTGCGGAGCGGATGTGGCGGGGGCGGGCGACATTTTAGTGTATGCTTTCTTTGTACTCGGCGCACATCTCTGCGCCTCTCTTTATTTTTTCTACTTCGCCCCCGCCCCCATCCACGTGTAGTGTGAACGTGTGTCTCTTCGTGTGCACGTGCACGTGTGTCCTCCTCGACGTCGCCGATGTGGGGGCGCGTTTGCGAGTCATGTTTGCAAGACCAATTTAACGATTGGAAAGCCAATTCTTTTGCTTGTGCAAAGCCAGGCGCGTTGAGTGTGTAAGAGCTCTGCTGCTGCTGCTGCCTGCCGAGCGTGTCGAGTACATGAGTGTAAGTGTTTAGTGTGTGTGTGTGTGCGAGTTTGAGTGTGTGGACGACAACGATGTTGCGGGGTTTCTCGTCGAGCTATGCTCAACGGCGTGACTCAACGGAACTCAGCCTGTGTCGTTGGTTGGTACGTCATCTCGGTGCTTCTCGCATGCACACACACACACACACCGAACATACGTCGTTAGACCAAGGGGGTTGAGCAGGGGGGTGGGGGTGGTTTTGTGGCCGGGAAGAAGCGGTGCCGCACGGAAGTGCGCTGTGCTTAACACGCGTCGTCCTCCGTCGACGACGTCCTCCTCGACGCCCGGCGCCAAACGATTTAAAACAATAAAACGCGGATGTGTTTCTCGGCGACGACGACGGAGGACATATACGGCAAAGCGGACGTGTCACACCATCGTGTGTCGTGTGTGTGTTCGTGTCGAGAGAGCTCGAGAGTTGTGCGTTTCGAAATGCGTTCCGGCGCAAGGCAGAGTATGTGTTTGTCTGTGTGTGTGTTCGAGTGTGCGGAAAGTGATATTATGTTTATCTTGCAAACATGTGTGCAGCGGACACACACGCACACACACACACACACACACGAGTGTGAGTTATAAGTTGAGCGAGTTGCAAAGTCCGACTGTGCCATCCGTGCCAAACGATTTATGTAGAGTAGAAGGGCCATCAGTTTAATTGCTATGAACCCAGAAGGAATCGTCCGATTTCAATGCCCGTTTCCACATACGCTGTATAATAGCAATTGAGTGTTATGCTCGAAAGCACGAATAAATAGTCCGTCATCTGATGGCATTATTAATTAGGCCAGGTAAATTACGCAATCATAAGTACTCCCTCAACATAAATTGTTGTTCCACGATAAATGTCTGTCCGCGCGACCATCTACTCTACACGATATGCTGGTGTTTGTATGCTGCTGCGATGCACACAGTCAAGAAGTCTCATCAACTAGTGTGCGTCGTCGTCGGCTGCGCTCGCGCAACTGTTATAATTGTGTTTGATTTGTGATTAGGATCACGAAGCTGCTGGCTGGCTGTCCGCATATGTTGCTTGCCATGCAATTTCCGCGCTGATGATACGACGACGAAGCACGGCGCATTCGCAGAATTATTATTATTTAGTTACAAGAGAGCAGTCATCAGTGCAGAGTGCAGCACAGTGCTGGTGGTGGTTTTCATTAGCCGTGCTTTGTTATGCAATAGGGCCTTGTACATAATCAAAATTCGACCAAATTTATGTTCACGCTCTCTGTGCTGCCTGCCTGCAGTGGCGACGGCGGTGTTGACAGGAGACTGCACGTGAGTGAGGCAGTGTGTGCAGTGCAATGCAGTGTGCGGTGGTGGGATTAGAAGCTAATCCGCTTGTACACAGACGCGAGCGTGGCACACGTGCCATGCATACACGCGCATACTGATGCACCGGGATATGCTAGTACAGTAGATATGTTTTCCCCGATTTCATAAATGTATGCTATATTCGTTTGACGTGGCTGCAGTGGGCAAACAGAGACGTGTGTGAGCGAATGTGTGTGTGAGGCGCTTATCTGCCTTTGTGTGTTTGTTCGCGTGGCTCGCGGCTCGTCGCGGTATTAGCTTCGGGGATCAGTTCGTTTGGGCTGCAGTAAATTCGAGCATTTGTTTCTGCATCTAGTGTTCTACTAGGGACGGCAATATATTCTTGCTAACGACTGTTTGAATGTTGGAATAAAATGTCGTTCCCGGATATTGGTTAAGCATCGAAACATTGTTTTCAACATTCAGAAACTGAATTTAAATGTCCGACTATTTGTACGATTTTCGCAGGAGTGTGAGAATAATAGTGTAATCGGTTTTGTTCCAATTGAAAACGCACATTTTACTAAATGTAACAAATTAGTGACTACACACGGATTAAAAACCCCACCCCCAATCCACCTCATGCACATCAATTTCTCGCCCAATTTAACAATGCATGAATTGCGCACCAAAAAAATCCCGCCGAATAATGCGGATCGCACGAACCGGGTCCGCGCATATACAATCATATTTTTCCTACACCAACTGGAATCATGGAATCTCGCGGCGGCCGGCGGCTGCCGGGTCGGTCAACATCAACAGCAGCGCCAGCAGCATCGACTCGAGGCCAGAGCGCGCGTTTCGCATTAACACCCTCGCATCGCTCACGTTCTTGCACACACAGCTCGCCGACACAAACACGCATACACACGCACACATTCCGTTGGGCGCGCCCGAGCATGTTACTGCACACACACACGCCAACAAACATCGCGCGTCGTGTAGCGTGAAAAATCTCATTATTCCTCCTCTCTCTCGCTGGGCGTTCGCATTATAACTCAATTTGATGCAATTTACAAGCATAATAATTTTTAAAAGCTGCTGCTGCCACTGCTGCTGCTGTTTGTAGCCCACACGAGAACCACGCGTGCCATGCAGACTCACGCGCATACGCAGCACACACACACAACAAACAGCATATCCAGCCGGAGCGGAGCACTACCGACATTTGTATGCGGCGCACGACGTCTCATCTCCGTTGAGGAGGAGCGCGCTGGCTGGCTGACTGGCTGGCTGGTACATTTATGTACGTAGGAGACGTCGTCGTGTTTATGCGCTCGCGGACGATTGCGGACGGATGGAATGGCGGCGGCGGGCGAGCGCAGCCAGCCAGCCAAGTCTGGGGCAAGTCGGGCCGGAGCCGGAGCGCGTGAGCGTGCGAAGTTTTCTGGTATTTAGAGTCCGTGGCGTGTGTGTGTGCGGTGCCTGGCCTGGGCGTGTAGTGCGCTGATATGCTGGGGCGCAAACACGATAACGTATAAGTTCATTTTCCAGTACATTTTGCGCGCTCTGTGTGCGCACGATGCGAGTCGCTGAACGCCAAACGGACGAGGGCAAACGCAGAGAACAGCATGGAACATTGCATTTTCGTGGGTGGCGAAGAAAGTATCGGATGCTAAAATTGGTCTAGTGTTTCAGAATATTTGAATTGTAATGGTAAATTTCAAAATTATTTTAATTTTTTTGGGACCTGTACATTTTTGTTGATCAATTTTTGAATACATAATCAATCAAATGGCCGCCTTTATTTGCATTGGTCGGTAAAGCGATAATTTATGCACGAATATTTGAAAACCCATTTCCGGCGAGTGGTCGATTAATCGACCAGCAACTTCGGAATTTTGTACAGCCTGGCGTGGGAAAGATATATACATGAAAAAAAATAAATATTATAGATTAGTCTTTATTCAGTACATATCAATTTTATTT
>JANTBZ010094871.1:0-17815 GCA_024741255.1 Exechia fusca | reverse complement strand
AGGTGTTGGGCGGCTGTATTTCAAATACGAAGCTTTTTACAGGTTATTACTGTTGATAGGCACCAGTATATTGTTGAACTCCTCATTATATGACAGTCGTTCGAGTCATAGTTATCAGACGTGTATCATACGTGAGGTTAAAATAGTCAAGAGCCAAAACAAACTCTTGCTTGCTTGCTTATCGGCACTACAACCCAATACTAAGGCTTCATAAGGCATAATAATGCTTCATAACCTATTCCGCGTTTTCCAGAGGCCATGTGGTTAGCACAGTGCTCCAAAGAGCAACCATAGACAACATTTATCATCCTTTCTTCGATCATCTTTAGAAGAAAAAACCCGCACCCATACTGGAGATTGAATCCACGACCTTTTCTACTACAAATCATCTCCCATTGATGCGCTAGGAATCACAAACGATCGATGTAGACAAAATTCGAAACCAAATTTAAAAGCCATGATGATATTTCTTGGTTTTTAACGGTTATGTTCGTTTGAATGAGCATGAAAGAAATGTATTTGTTATTTTTCTACTCTGAATTGTATAGTTTTGGACACAATCTACTGGATGCAAAGCTTACCCCACCTTTTTCAAATCGTCAAATAAACATGCTCTCGGTTTTTGAGTATAGCTTGAAGCTTGAAGCATAGACCCGATACAGAGCAATAATGTTCAGCTGAAATATAGCCAGATAAATGGATTATCGATTTTAATTACAGACGTGGGAGCTCGTCAAGCTTGTTGGTCAAAACTTGCCCCACTCGCTCGCGTTTTTATTAGTGGGAAAAATATCAATTCGAAATATTAAAATGTTCACCTGCGAAACCGACCTGCAAACCCCAACTAAGCCCTTGAGACTTCAATCCCAAAATAATACTAGTATAGTTCAATCGTCGAACTTGTAGATGGAACATGAAGATGGCATGTTAGCAGTCGGTTGTGCAAAGGATGATGGGATACGAATGAGTTTGCGATGTATCAGAATAAGACGTTTTGATACAAAAAGTACCGTTTTCCCCGCAAGTACCGCTTCTTCTCAGCTCATGTGTTCAGTTTAATGTGTATACTCTCTGTTATATGCACACTATATTACCACCACACGCCACCACACTACATCACAGACGCCGCCAACCGCCACCACAGCAGCCACCGCCGCCGCCGCCGCCGTCGCCGCCGCCAACCGACACACATCGAGTCTAGCCGGGTCGAGCGACGACGGCGACGACGACGACAACGGCGGCTTTGCCGTATGAACACCGGAAGGGTGGTCGGTGGGTGGTCTCTGGTCGGGTCGGGTCGTCTGAGGGGGTGGCCGGGCCCCGGTTGTGTCAGAGCATGTCTGCCAGCAGCAGCAGCAGCAGCAGTGACGGCAATTCCAGACACTGCCGCACGCACGCACGCACGCTCGCACGCTCGGCACGTACGACGACGACGCCACCAGCATACCACAGCTCAGTCAGCCAAACACGCACACACACGAGTGTGTGTGTGCACACTGGGACATGTCAGGCGACGTGGCGGGCAGGCGGAAAATAAACACACGCGCTCACACACACACAGTCTATATATGCTGGCAGTGGTGGTGCGACGACGCACAGGAACGTGCCTCGGGTACATAATACCCTGCAATGCGCCTGAACCATGTATACGCATGACGGCGTCAGCGTCGGTCGCCTGCCATTCCATCCGCGTGCACGCGCAAGCATGCGCGCACATAAAACACATAGCCGCCGATGCCGACGCTGACGCTCGCTTTGTGTATTTGCGCCGGCTGCCCGCTTCGAGCTGCGAATCGTGTGCGCGCACGGGCACGGGTTTTGTCGGTTGGGCGCTTGGGCGCAGGCGACACGATGGGGGTGGTGGGAGTGGGAGTTTGAGTCTGGTTGGGTTGGGGGTGGTTTCGGGGTGGTGGTCGTGGTCGTGGTAGTGGTGGCGACGACGGCGGCGGCGGCGGCGGTAGTTGAAATGTTGTGTGCGAGTATATACAGAGTGCGGTGCTTGGATACTTTGTATTCGACATGGTTAACATTGCGAAAACAGATAAATGTGCATTATTTTCTACACGTTTCACTTGCTTGATTAGAGGTCATTCTCGCTGGAATAAGTCTGAGTAATTCGCTGGACACTTTCTATGCGATTAGATTCTCTAGTAGAGTCGAAAATGTAATATTTGGACGTACTCTGTTCGCAAAAGATCTTGTCTTGTTCTTCACAATACACAAAACGCGTCTAGTCTATGTACAAGATATCTTGCTTATTTCAGGGTATAAAAGTACAAATCAAATACAAATCGGAGTATAATGATTTGTAGAAAGAAATTGGACAAGCCCACAAGAAATGTTTTGCCAGTCAACTGTACTAACATGGACAAGAAAGGAGCTTTCGCGAACAGAATACGCCTGATTAGGTTTACTTAGGGTACTATGGACTCTAAATAAAGCTAATAATACATTTTGGAACGTGAATATAACTCTATTGCTTACTTGCTTATCGGAACTACAACCTGTTACGGGTATTGGCCTCCCTTATATCCTTTATCAGGGCTTCATAACCGATTTCGGGTGTTCCAGAGACTATGTGCAGCACAGCGTTCCAAAGAGCAACCCTAGGCAACATTTAACATCCTTCCTAGGGTGATCGTTAGAAGAAAAATCTCGCACCCATTCCCGGGATGTGATTACAGGACCTTTAAAAGTCTGAAGATGGCAGTGACTATATATTGTTGGACATGTGAAACACGGTTCATTTGAAAGGACAATTTACACCGTAGGTTCTGGGTACTAGAAGAATCGGATTACTTCGTATGTAGTTGAAAGCCGCAAGCGATCCTTTCGGGTATTCCTTTTATGAAGCTTCGTTCCTAATTATTTCTATAAAATGTTGCTGTTCGCCTCGGAACGAAATGGAGAATACATTTAGACCAGATTGAAACGCTGCACCCTGTATAAGCTCCCCCAGATTGTGTTTTGTTGCCGCCACCGCTGCCGCCGCCGCCGCCGCGACCGCCGTCGCTGTCACACACGCTGACAGCGGCGGCTTGCAGACCTCTAGTATGCTGTGCATGTGCGTTGTTGATGTATGTATGTTGTGGCGGTGGCGGCGGCGGCTGGTTTAACGAGCGAAATTGCGACCATTCGAAGCAGACAAACAATCCGCGCAGCGAACGACGACGACGTCGACGACGACGACAAACGACGTCAGAGCGGCAATATATTCTATATTCTAGTATACGACAGCGGGTATAATTTTGTTGTATGTGCGGAGTAAGTACGTTGAAGCGTGCATTGAAGTGTATCACAAAGTGTGACAACAGGCGCGAGCGCATATACTGGCGGATTTACTGGCCCCGCGTGTGATCCGCGTTTGTGTGGCAGCGCCCCCCAGTCATTTGCATCATTATACTCGATTTTTTCGCTGTAAACATCGCAAAGCAGACACACAAGTGCTTGCTGGCCAGTGCCGGTGTGTACGAAACACTCGGCGAACCACACCACACAACACACATTATTATTATGATATGTATTTCTGTGTTCATTCATTTTGTTTGCACTTGTTTTGTGATATGCGTGTGTGTTCGAATGTGTTCGAATGATGCGATAGCGCCGCCGCCGCCGCCGCTGCCTCGTACTATATTGATTTATCCGGCTGCGCAGACGAGCCGCCAATTCTCACACGCACACGCACACAAACACGATATTCACACGATATTCTCGAATTAGCATTCGTAGTAATTTCTACGCACAACACCGCCGCATATTGTGCGAGTCGGTCGGTCGGTGTTGCTGTGTGCGCGTTCAATATAACAAATGTTTGTTTGTGCGAACGGCGCAGAAATTGAGCCACTCACGCGAAGCTCACACACACACACCAAACGTGTCGTCTATGTGTGCGGGCATTATGGGGCGCGACAGCGCCAAATCAAATTCAGAAGTCTATCGTATGATATCGAACCGAATGTAGGTGAAGTGCGCAAGCGCGCCATGTGCGTCGAATGCGATAAGAATATATGTGTGTGAAAAATAACTACTGACACTTATGGGCGGAAAACACAGTTCACTGGAATCCAGCCGTGTGTTTGTCTAGGTTATACTTTGATATGCGAAGCATATAGACTACCTTCGCACAGCGTGACTTCAACACGAAGTGTGTTTGTGGATATTCAGCAAAGTGTATCATCAACGCACGCCTAGCGCAATTTTTTCCCTTCAGAGAAACGTGCGACGACGATGTTTATGTGCGGAAAGCACGAACTTCGGCGTCTCCCCCTCGCCGGCACGTAGGTTTTACCTAAGACACACACACAAGGAGACGACGACGACGACAAAAGCCGTTGCGGGTGGTTTGATGTATGCGGTGTATATGTCTAAGCAGAGTGGCGGCAGAGTGCGCGGTGTGCTAGTCTTGTGCGTTGCGTACGACGACGAGAGTTAACGCGAGCATCGAACTCGGTCGTCAGGCAGGCACGCGCATATACTCGACACTCGACACACACACACACACCCACACACCGACCGAAGAATGATTTTTGTTCAGTTCGTACGAAGGAAAATGCGACACACATACACGACGACACGGAGCCTGGCGAACACGCGCCAGCACGATTATGGTAGCGATTGTTGACCCTTGACCTTGTTTCACCCTCGCGATATGCGGATTTATACGGGCGATGCGGATGACGAGTGGGTGGGTGTTTTTTTCGGTGGGAGCAACGTCTTTTGCTGAGCTCGCAAGCAGAAGACACACACAGAGGGATAGACTTGAACAGGAAATGCTGGGCAGAGGGGCAGAGAGAGAGCGAGGAGAAAATCAAAGAAAATCCGGTGGTATGCTGCCGGGAATGGGGAAGGCATACAGTGCACAAAGAGCTGTATCCCTAGGAAAGTGTATTTTCTGTCGGGAATCTCAAAAAAGTTGAGAAAAGTTACTGAGATTATTTGAAATAAATGTTAATCTTCGAACAACCATTGACAAACCCCTCTTCCGGCAGAACCAATCATTATCCTCGGACAGGCCTTACTCAGCCTCCATATATATTTCCATCACAAATACAACGTGTGCAGGTTCATCAAACCCACCAGCATCCACCTCCACTACCACCACCACCGGTCTATCTCGAAGCCCTTATATCCCGCAAGAACTGCTCAAACGGATCATCCGACCAGCCCGTCTGCAGCGAAGGCGCCGGCAGCACTCCCTCCACCCCACGCAACGCCATCACACTGACATTATCCATCTGACCCGCCGCCGCCGGCTGCTGCTCCTGCTCCTGCTGTCCGCCAGCCTGCAGCATCGGACAATCCAGACAACTGTCCGCATCCCGATCGGGCAGCTGCAGCATCTCCTCCGGATCGAAGGACTCGTTGCTCGCACTGCGGAAGATGATGCGCACCTCGCCGGTGTGCACGTGCGACGGTTCGCGGCGCGGCCTCCTCGACTGGCCGCTGCCGCCGCCGCCGCCATCGGTGCGGCTCGATGAGCGCGAGTCGCGCGAGTCGCTCGCGCTGCCCGAGCAGCTGGGCACCAGCGGCTGATGCGGCAGCAGCTGCGGCGGTTCGTTTGGCTTGCGCGTCTTTGGCTTGTAGCGCTTCGTCTGTCGCTTGGCGGCCAACGGTTGGATGTGTCGCCGGATTTGGCGTCGGGCGACGCGCAAATCGGCGCGATTGCGCGAGACGTTTACGAACACGATGGACTCGTCCTCGTGCGGGAACAACGGCCGGAATAGACTGACGACCCTCGCAGGAATGGAGAGTTTGGGCGGACTGGCCAGCTTTGGCGGTGCGGCCGCTTTGGACGGACCGGCGGCCTGAAGTTTAAGCGGACTGGTCGCCGCCTTGGACGGACCGGCCGCCTTGGATGATTTGGACGGACCGGCCGTCACTTTGGCGGGGCTCACGGTGAGCGGCACCAGCCGGACGGGCTGTTTCTTGGTCGCAGCGGCAGCGGCGGCGGCGTTGGTGGATTTTGAATTTGCAGATTTGGTCATTTTCGATTGTTGTTTGTTTAGTACACATCAACGCGAGAGGATTGAATGTCAGTCGCGTGAAAAAATAGCGTGTGTTTGTCGACGGATGTCGATGTGTGTGAGTGTGTGTTTGTTTCATTTGACGTCAAGATCGTTTGTTATTGTTTGGCGGATGTCTGCGCAATCGAAATGCACACATATCGCGAACGTATGGTCTAGACGTCGTCCATTCGGAACAAGTGTTTTTGGCTGGTATTTGTTTCAGGTCTTGTGTTGCGGCATATTCCGGATTCGATAGCCTTCGATATTATAATAATTGTCACAAAGCATGCTGGAATAATAATGTGTTTACAACGTAATATGCGCTCACAATTGTGCACACAGTGCTCGCGATCTCGCGTTTCAAGAACGTGTGTGCACATGCGCGTTTTTTTGTTGATAAAATAATTAACTCCAACCGACCATATTTTGATTCGGATCGTGCTTCTACTGCTGCAAGACAGCTGCAGCTCATTGTTGAATTTATACCGCGTGCGCACTTTATACATTTAAAAACAAAGATCGGCGTTGGACATAATAATAATAATTATATTCGAGGCGAGCAAATCGCCGCCAGCTAAATTACTGTGGCGGACTGCACAGACTTTCCGTAGGGTTAGCTTAATCGCGCCACTGACATCGCGTCGTGTGTGTATATTTACGAATGACTAACGCGAAAATGCCTCGCATTCAAACTCGGCGCTCATCCATGCGCGGAGATATGTTGACGCCGTGCACAACAGTCATCATTCAAATTCAAACACACTTCTCGCTGTGGCGGCTGGTTGGCCGCGCCGCATCACACACAGTTCTCGGTTCGAGCACCACACACTCGCTTGTGTCCTACTACTGAGGAGGCTGCTGCTGCTGCTCTGCCTCTGTGTGGGTACTACTGTGTGTATATATTGTACGTGCAAGTGGTGAGCCGTGCACGTACACACGTTTGTGTACGGTATTTCGGTTTGTATGCGCAAATCGCGCGCATGTGAATGAGCCGAGCCTGACACATGCGTCTCTCTGTCGTGTCGTGTGTGAGTGTGTCTCGCGACGTGTGCGAACACTCGCGGACTCACTATATAGTATGTGTGTGCGAGTGTGGCGGCATGCCTGCGCGCGAGTGGCTCGTATGTTTTAGAAAATGAATAAATTTTCTACCAAAAATACCTTGGCATCGAGCCATCGGTATGTCCGTGCACTTTTAAAAGCGCGTGTGCATAAGCAGCAGCAGCGGCAGCGGCAGCAGCAGCAGCCGTCGTCGCACACACAAAATTGTTCGATGCGATATGTGCGCTTGTGTGTGAGGAGCGCATGCCCGCGCGCGTCTTCGAGCTCTGTTTAGATTTTGGTCGAATATCGAGCGGGCAGAAACGGGCAATTTTCTTTGCGAAAATTCAAAGTTCAGAGCCAGCCGTTTTAGGGTTGGTTAGTTATGTATAGACGATATGTGCGCATTAACTAGACGACCAATTCCGAGGGCAGCTTTTCGAAAGAATGTCGTGAACGTTTGACGTTTGATCATATATTCAATTTGCCGAACTGATCTAACCGCCTGCAAGCTGAACATTTTCATGCGAATTCCGCGTTCATCGCTTTGCGTTGGTCGCTCTGCTCATCGTGATGCGCGAATAATGAAAATAATATTGCCGCTGCTTGGGCGGGCGCTCATGTCGCGTCGCGTTTGGCAATGTTCGCGATGTCCACTTGCTCTGCTAGAACTGTCGCGAGACGCGAGTCGTCGCAACGGTTTGCAATTAGTGCCTTTGCGTTGTGTGTGCGTGTGTGTGTGCTGCTGCGCTGTCAACGTTCACGAACCGCTAGTTTTATTTTTAGATTAAAACATTAACATCGCGCACACAGAATACAGAACACATCACACTCGCATTGGTCGTACTAAAACCCGCGAGAGAGGTGGCAAGAGAAAGCAAGTGTGTGTGTGTGAGTGTGTGGGTGTGTATGTGTGTGCGTTTTGTATCAGTGTGTGTGCCTGTGTGTGGAGCTCGAGGCCTTGGGACATTTTATAAATAAATGTGCATCTCATAAATCAGAGAAATGCACACATACTCAAAAAGTGAGCACAAACGAACGATATGACGCCAAATAGATCGCATAGCCTAGAGAGTGAATAAGTCCATTGTAAGAATTCGATATTTCTGCGATAAAAAGCGACTGGCATTTCTTACCCATTTCCACGCATAAACAACAAATAACGCTGGATTTGCGCAGCACTTTATGAATGAGGCGACCTGAGTGGTTTGTAAAGATACCCCCGTCGCGAACTGGCAAACAATATAATTACATTTGTTGTCCGCGAGCGCGCGCTCGCATGTGATTTGTGCGCTTGTTTTTGTTTACGTGGAACTGATGAACGAACGCACGCGTACGACTACAACAGACAAATAGTGCTGTAGTTATGACTAAACACATTCGAGTGGCGGCTCCGTGTGAGCAGCGCACACACATCACACATCACACATCAACAAATCACGCGAATTGTCGTACTTAGCAAACACCGACGCGCTCATCGTACTAACAATATGATAACAGGCAGCCACGGCAGCAGCAGCAGACAGCGACAGCAGACGGCGTATTCGCAATGGATTTTTGTAAACATCCGGCACATCCGGCGATCTAATGTACGTACTATGACTATGTACGCCATGTGTAGTGTGTAGATATATTGTACAGTGGATCAAGCCAGTTTCCGAACAGACATGAAATTCCACCTTCACCTCGTTATCTTCCATCTGCATATTCAGATTATTTAAGTTGATCTAGCGAAATACGTCAGAGGTGTATCTTTAGTGACATGAAAGCATTCTAAATCTCTGAACATTTCCCTGAAATGTGTTCTCCCAATTGAACTGAAAATACATTCATGCCTGGAAATTGTAATGATCCACTGTAGTGTGTGTCTGGCTCGCATCTATCGCAATAGCTATATGCCATTCAACAGTATCAACACAGCCCCATTGCCCAACCGTGTTACCACGCAAGCTAGAGTGGCGGTGTCTAGTCGAAACAGTTGGCAGCTGGCAGCCAATTATATCACCATTACATTATATGGTTTGGGGGGTGGTGTCGGTGTCTGAGGTCTGGACCGCAGGTAACAGACACTGTTATATACGTATACGTTCATACGTCTGAATTTCCTTCAAGTTGTTGTTCATGAATTCGTCCATCGCAACCGCCACCACCTGTTCAAACCGCTTGCACGAGCCGCGCTCTCCGCAGCATTGACATATTATCATATCCATGCGCGTCTTCAATGAATTACGCGCGGCGTGTACACACACGGAACAAACACCAGCCAGCCACACGCAATTCAATTTCAAAATTCATCGACGTACGAAGTGCAAACAGTCTGCCGAAATACGCGCGTCTATGCGTACCTTGACTGGCAACAGCGGGCTGGCAAGGGGTTCGCAAATTGTTGGCCAAACCCGAATGCGCGTGCGCGTAATAGATTCGATTTGAAATCGCACACTCGTGTCGTCGTCGCTGTATAGCGCGCACGTTTTTTAATGCGTTCGGTTTCGGGTCGTCGTGTATTTTGCCGTATTTTGCTGGCCCATTCAGAAAACAACCGCGCGCGCGCCAGCGACGCGACGCGACTAGGTGAAAAGGCAATACCACCGCACCAGACCAGCAACCATCCAGCTACCAGCCAGCCAGCCAGCAGCAGCAACAACAACCACAATGGAAAAACGCAGCCGGCTCGCACCACCCGAACACGAACGAACGAAACCACTGTCTGCGCTCCGCTTCGCAGCGCTTCATATGTGCTGTGTGCTTCGTGCTGCGAGTTGCGACCACACGACTCGAAGCCGCTCGACGCACGCACGCACACCGTCGTCGTCCGCGTGTGTATATTCGAACCCATGCACCACGACGACGACGACGACGCGCCGCGCCAGTCACACTAAAATGTATGTATGTGTGGTGCGGCGGCGCGTATACGTATACATATGTATATCAAACAAACGTTGGAAAAGGTCAACGAACGCGCGTGTACTGGTACTATGTGTGTGCGTGTGTGTGTTGCCCGTGCCGCACACACACACACACACTGGTAGACAAAGTCGTCGAATGCAAACATACACTTACATACACACCGCCAACCGCCACAGCTAGACGCATAGACAGACATATACGTGAACGTGAACACCGCCGTTCCGAGCACTCCGGCATACATTTTATATCAATCACGTGTAGAGCATACTCTAGCAGCAGTCAGCGCGAACAAACGAGCCCGAACAACGCACGCACACACACACACACACGGCTGGGCGGCGGCGCTGTGTTTATAGCGATGCGTCCGTGCGACGTGAGCTGCGTGCGAGTACGCGCGCCGCGCTCACCCCGGGTTTATTATCGGTAATAATATGCTGTAATGATGGTCATTGTACGCGGTACGCGCGGAGCTGTGTATGTTGCGGCTGGCTGGCTGATGTGGATATTTTGTCGTTAGTGCCCGCACTACTGTCTATGTGTGTGTGAGCGCCAGCTCGACGTCGTCGTCTATTTGCGTGCGCTTTGTGTGTTGGTTGGCGCTCGCGCGAGCTCTGTGCGCAACGCCTTTTCGGGTCGTTATCGTCAAAACACCCAGCCAGTCTGGTGTAATTATATGGCACGATTGTTTTTTTTTCGTCGTTGTGTTCCGTCTACTATAATGTATGCACTGTGGCTGTGAGGCGCTATGTACAAAATGATATGCTGCCAACAGCAGACGCGCACAGCACAACAAAGTACAATCTATTCATGCTAGCGCACATAAAATAGAGATTTCAGTCACGCGTGTGTGTGTGTATGTGTGTTTGTGTGTACACTATAAATAGCGTCTGTCAATACTATCTACTTATTGAGCGACGATGATGCGTCACATCAAAGAACGCCGTCGAACATGCGCGCACGACTGCTAGTAATAATGCATATTCAAACAGGTATGTTGTGTGCTGTGCGTACGCCTATCTACTACTATATCCGATTTGACCTTTCTTCGCCGCCGAACAATACGAGCAAATATTGATACGCACTCCAGCTCCAGACACAACGGGCCACAAACAGAACGCAGCTCTTTCAACAGCGCGCGCGCGCACGTTCTTCGCAGCCATCAGCGGCTATGATGATGATGATGAAAGTGAGAAACAGACGCTACAAAATCACACACACGCCAGCCGCCACACATGTGCGCCGTCTGGGCGAGTATGTGTGTGTTTGTGTGTGTGGTTGACCGCTTCTCTGGCGCAGCGTACAATGCGCATATTATATGAACAATTACGCTGCTGTTGCCGGAGTTCACCACCGCCACCACACACAACACTTGTGGTCGCACGTGTCCGCGCTCCGCGCTCAAGATCGACACGACGGCGTGTTGTGGAAGTGCGACCGACAACGACGGCCAAAGTGAAGGAAACGCTTTGTCGTGTCGTGTTGGCGCATTGTCCTGGTGCTTTGAACAGTTGTACATGGTGCAGAAATTGAATCCTCGCGAATAATACGATTCTCGGGAATATACGGTACCCAAATGAACATATTTTCGTGTGAATGTGTGTTTTTCATGCTCTGCCGAACAATATTACAATACATATCACATTATTTTGTTTTCGCCATGGAAATTATGTTCGGATAAACTACACTTCGTTCGAGCGGATCCGAGCGCCGCATCCTGTACGATGTATAGTTTCATTGAACACGAAAAAATACGACCCATCATCATCATCATCACCAAGCAACAAAGGTCAAAGTCCTCTTGGCGCGCCAAACCGGGATGTAACAATGTCGAGTAGTAGTCACGTATCACGTATAGTAACACACATTTCTTCACGCTTTTGTGTGCTTCTGCTGCCGCGTGCATTTGTGACATACAGCGACGATATGTCACACACACACACACACACACACACACACACTCGCACACACGTCGTCGAGTCGTCGTTGGTCGTTGCTGTGCGGCCGTTATTGCGTATTACTGGCCGCTTGAGCTGACCACCGCCACTTTTCGCCGACCGAGAGTGTTATCGTCTTTTTTCGATTGAAAATATACAGCGCCGCCGTTGTCGCGCGACAACGCGTCGATGGCGGTGTGTTGTTTTGTAATATTTAGCACATATTTACTATAGTACGTCTGTGTCGATGTGTGTGTGGATGCAACGCCTTGAACGCACACACACGCCCGACCGAAGTCTGACGCAGCAACACTTACGCGATGTGCCAGTGCGAGTGTGCGAGTTGTTGTCGCCATTAGCTTAGCAGCCCGCCCGAAGCTGTGCGGACGTCAAAGCAGCTTTGGCTCTGGCATCGTTTTCGTTACGCAGATAAGATATGCCCCACGATGTGCGGCGCGATTCGCACATCGTGCACACACAAAAGCCAGCGAGGCAGACGAGATAATGTGCGCGACCTGCACACAGAAAACCGCACATCGCCCATATGTATATTATTATGTGCCCAGATAGAACGCCTGTGTTTGTGTGTGTGTGCAAATTGTACATAACACATAACTCGCATCGCGGCAGCACCAAAGGCGCACCGCCGCTCCGATTCAAAAGTGCTCGTCGCGCAGACAAGTGAAATGGATTACGGCTGGCGTAAGCACAAGCACTCTATACTATTATAATGTTTGTGGTATGTGTATAGTATAGCAGAGGTCTACAAACGTACTGTATATATTGTATTTGCGGTACACACACTCGCAGCAAACAGACATTGGTTAAGATCAAGGTTCAACTAATATGTGACCATTTGTCGCGCAATGAATTACACGGACGGTATGCGGTTCCTTCAATAACAATTGACACCACACCAACACCAGCTTTTCGCAGCGCGGTTCAATGTTAATATATTTTATTTTATTATCGATATCGCGACAACAAGCGCGAAACGTCTGCGCTGTGTGTAATCGATCTCTATTGCACATAGTAAACCAATACAGAAAATGCCATTTGCGCGCAGTGTTCACGTGCTGTGCCAGTGGTCCGGTCTAGTGAGTGAGTGAGTGAGTGTAGCAGCACTTGAGATTAGCGCAGTGCAATCGCACCCGCAGTGGGAGTCATGTTCGGATGAGGGAGAAAGCGATTTGCGGTTATTCAGAACTGTCGTGGCAAATTTTGTAGTCGGGTTTCGCAATCACAAGCCGTGGTTCGAATCCCCAAATACGACACCTCAAATGTATTGAATGCGTCGCCAAAACAGAAAAATGTGTAATGAGTAATGAGTACTGAGTAATAGATAGATTGCTTTGTACAAAAACAACTTGTTCTCGAAGAGCAGAGTGTAAACAGACCGATCACTCTGCCCGTGAGCGAGCAGACACACAAATGTTGGCTTGACAGTTATCACTCTTTCAGTGAAGTTGAGCGATGCTCTCGTTCTAGTAAAAGCTTTCTGTTTGAGTGAAACTTGTCCTGTTGATATACTTGTGCCTATCAACAATCTGAAAATACAAATACAGCCGCCTATCACTCCTTAGTGGGTGTAGATGATGATGTGGAACCTACGATCTTTGTGAGAGAAGGAGTAAGATTACCCTGAAAAGAACAAGTCCGACCTTTCGAATACGAACAATGTTTCGAGGTCACAAGTTTTCCAACGATAAGGGGGCACTTCACATTATATACCTCACTAATGACTCGAGGTAATTCTTTTTTCAAACGGTTTATCTGGTTTTATTTGAATATGGAAGCAACTGAGTTAGTTGAAAGGCAATTGCCTATGTGGAATCTACGATATTTGTGAGAAAATGTGAAAGATTGACCCTCGGAACAAGGCCGATCTTTTGAATAGGATGATGTGCAGTCAGAGGTTTCCAAAGTTAAGAAACACGCACATTATTCAGTCATGAGTCCGATCTTTTGAATAGGATGATGTGCAGTCACATGTTTCCAAAGATAAGAAACACACAATTATTCAGACATGCACATCCAACGCAAACCCAAACCCTCTCTACTCACCTTTCGCTTCAGCGATCCAACTCCCACATCCGCCGCTGCAGCCGCCGCCGCCGCAGCCGCCTCGGCCGCCTTGGACGCCGCCATCATCGCTGCCGACTCGGCATCCTGCAGCTGCTGCTCCCGGATCTCATCCAGAATCGCCGCATACTTCTCATTCATCACCTCATCCTTCTCCTCGGCCACCGCTCCCGGCCCCTCCCGCCTGCCACTCGACGCTCTGCCCACCCTCAAGTACGCCCGCCAATTCGTCGAATCGAATCCCCAGTGCAACGTCCCATTCTCCTGCCTGTGCACATGGCACACAAACTGCTGCGGCGCAAACATCCCATGGCACTCGACACACTCAATGCACGCCTGCTCCTTCCACGTGTACAACTCCGGCATGCATATCCCCTCCGCCTTGCCGAAACACCGGTGGAACACCCGGAACGCCAGCGCCCCCTTGGACAGCGGCCTCCGGCGCTCCGACGACCGGTGCAACAGGGCGGAACACAAACGCTCCGCATTCGTGCGCGTAATCAGCCCAGCGCTGGTCGTCTCGTCGGGCAGAATCCTCGCTGCCTTGAACTCGGCCAGCTGCTCGGCGGTGCACTGCGAGCAGAAGATGCGCTGCTCGTCGATGAACCGGTAGATCTCATCGAGCGTAAAGTCGGTCAGCACGTTGTTCAGGATCTGCGGAATGCACAGGCGCATTTCGCCGCCGAGCAGGAAGCATCCGATCAGCTTGCCCTCGAGCATCGTCTCGTAGAGGACGCCGCAGCCGGTGTCGGCGGTGCTGAGCACGGGCTGGGAGATCTCCGGCGGCGGGGGCATCGGGACGATGTGCGAGAGTGAGGAATTGGAGTAGGAGGAGGATGAGGAGGTGGTGTTGTTCTGGCTGTTGGATCCGCCGCTGGAGTGGTGTTCGGCGGTGCCGGTGCCATCGTTGGAGTAGTTGGAGCTGACATAGTGGCCATCTCGGCCGTTGGGCGGCGACAGAAGTTCCTTCTTCAGAGTGTGGACGAGCGAGAGACCGGGACCGTGCAGCGATTTGGTGGCGCTGTCCTGGTAGGTCTTGAGCACGGTGCGCAGTTGCGGGGTCACGAACTCGGTCATGTTTGTGTCTGGGTGGGTGATGGTTCACTTTGTGTATTCGGAAGTTTGTAAAAAGTCTGAGCGCCGCCGAATGCGTACGGAGTAAGTTATGCGTTCGTGTTACTAGGCGTGCACGGCCGGAGAGCCCACTGTGGGTGTTGTCGGCGACCGGGCGGATTGTGGGTGGTGGTGGCGCAAAAACTCTGCGCCAATATATTTGCTTCGGCGTCACAATCGACGCGCGAGCACACACACGCACTCTCTATAGCAGCCGATGTTTTCCTTGATCTCGCGGCCTGCTCTCTGCTGCTGCTGGGGGCGCATTAGCAACCGATGTTGTTGGCTGATGCGCGCGGTTGTCGCGCGTTTCTATCGATCCCGATTGGAGCTGGAGCCGCGGGCATAATTCGCACATTCGGAGAGCACAAACAAACACGAAGAACACACTGCAATGATGCTGATGCTGATAATTCGGAATCACTTTCACTCTGGTGGCTGACTGGCTGCGGATGCTGCTGCACCTTCATGTGTGTATTTGGTGTGTGTTGTTATCTGTTATCTATCGTCGTCAGTATGCACCAGAAATCGTACTGTCGAAGCACTGCGTGTGTGTTTATGTGGCAAGATATTTGATTAATGATTTGAACAATTTGCAATGTGTATACGGGCGAAGCGAGCAGCATATACCGCACGCAAAGTTTAATCTGTGCCTTGAGCGCGCACTTTGCGACAACACGGCGAACGCGAGCACATCAAATACACACATACACACATGCAGCACATTTGCACAACAAGCTCGCCTAGTCGTCGCGCCGCTGCCGCTGCCGCTGCTGCTGCTCGTCGGTCGAGCGAGCTCGAAAACTCGCGATTTTGCACGCGAAGCTGCCGCGCTATGTGTCGGATGTGTGTTGATATGTGATGCGGGTATAATGGTTGCTGTGTGCTATGTGTATGCATATATATCTCGTCCGCACTGTGTGTGCTTTGTATGTGTGTGTGTGCTGTGTGTGTATGTATTCGGTCTCGTCTCGTCTCTATTCGCTGTCGCGACGCGTCGCGCGACGAGTCGCGGCGCGGTCTAGACTAAACAACCGGAGCGACGAGCTCGCGCTCGCTTGTGCTCCTCGCTTCGCAAGTACGCGCTTATACACACGATAAATTTATATGTTTGTATGCAATGCCCATATAGTATGTATGTATGTGTATTTATGTACATGCATATGCGCGAACTTATGTACTTCAGTGTGCGCATGTACACGGGGCCAGACACAAGCACGCAGACACACACATACACACACTAACGCAGACGAGTGCTCGCGGAATGAGACACCAAACTAAATATACATCGCACACACACGCACACACAGCCAGGCACAGGCAAACAGGCACTGACACGACGACGACACTGGCTTCAATTTATATTTTAATAACTTTGCGGGCGACAAAAGTCCAAAAATTACTCCCACACTAGCGCAGGCAAGCACGCACGCACGCACTCGCGCGGCCCCTTGTGGCACACGCACACACACACACACACTTTGTAGACACTCGTAGTCGTCGTCGTCGTTCTCTTTGTATCACACACTACAAAACGAGTTTTCTGATCTGCGTAAAACACGCGATGTTGTGTGTGCGGTGTGCGTGTGTTTTTTATATTCATTGTGCACTCTGCCGCGCGTATCGCAGCCGCCACTCAGTTCACGTTCACACACACACACACACTCACTCGACGACGACGAACCAGCCAAGCGCGCTCCTCGCCTGTGCAGAACAAAACGTTCAATGGCCACACACACACACCGCGAACGTACGTCGAGAAATCCACGGTGTGTTGGGTTGTCGGTCGGTTGGTTTGGTGGCTCGCGGTGGCTCGCGGGCGCAGCGCACAGAAAATGTACACACGACACGAGACACGACACGACGACGTCGCGCGCGTGCAGACACTGGAAGAAGAGCGTTCGAACGGCAGAACGCGCGCGCGATTACTGAACCGCGGCGCGAAGCGACGACTCGCACCCGTCGTCGAGCGCCGAGCGTTGAGCGAGTCGCGTTGTCGGTCGCGTTGCGCGAGCGCCGCGCGCGCGCGCGATTTTCAGCGGTCAACGCGAGCAGTACGTGACGCTCGCACACGCGCACACATACACACACACTCGGCACGGCGCACACACAAAGAACCAGCGCGCAATCGCGCACACACAAAACAGGGTGAAGAGTTATAGGTGCATATTGCGCGCTGTTTTTTCCAGTTCGATGCGTGAGGCCGCATTTATTTGGGATCGGAGCGAATTTCATTCAACCCTTGTGGAGCGGCGCTCGAAGTGTATTCACGGCGTTGTGCGCTGGTGCGGTAGTGTGCTGGTCTGGTTGAATGAAATATAGTTCAGTTTGGCGTTACGCAAAAACCACCCTGTGACTGAGCACGAGCACACGCAGCTAACATTGCACGGTCTCGGGTACACTATAGCCTCTGAAATCCAGGCAATCTCTAGTATACACGACTTTGGGAGAACAAGACCGGTTACTTATTTTCACGGTTTATTTTATCAGGCATAGTTGAATGTTTTTGTTGATATTTTTCGCACACCTGCTAGAATTACCAACAAAAGACTTTCGAAGGCACATCGAATCAAGAGTCTCTTGAGTCTCTAGAGAAGTCTATTCGAAATTATTTCCAAAAGTATATCACAATCGTTGAATGTCTATTTGGACATGGTTATGTTATCTAATAGTGTACTTGCTTGTTGCTGCCTTCTGCTTTGAACTTTTCTGAAGTTTTTTTTTCTCAATTGA
>JANTBZ010094760.1:0-17816 GCA_024741255.1 Exechia fusca | reverse complement strand
AATGCCACACCCGCCAACCGTGAATCGGACGCCGCCACGGTCGCCGATGACCCAGTCGCCGCTGTGGAACCCACAACAGAGACCGAGGCAACAGTCGTCCAGCACGCCGACGACTCCGAGACCGAAAATGCTCTGGACAACCGCATCGATGAGCAGGAACCGGCAACGGTAACTGACGCCCCCATCGAGGCCGTCGAAATCGTTACGCCCACGGAAGCCGCTGCTGCAGCCGTCACCGATCCTGCGGCAGAGGCCGTTGAGATTGTCACGCCCACCGAAGCGTCGGCGGCGGATGTCACCACGGAGGAGGCGGTTGCCATCGTTGTGCCGACGGCCGCAGAGCCGATCGAGGCGATCGATGACGCTGAGGTGGTCACTGATGCGGCTCAGGAGCAGGAGCAGGAGCAGGAGCAGGAGCAGGAGCTGGAACGCGATGAGCCGCTGACGACTGCCGCTCCGCCGACGACGTCGACGTCGACCACGACGACAACGACGACAGAGGAACCCACCACAACGACCACTACCACCACCACCACCACTGCCGCTCCCACCACCATCGCTCCCACCACCACCGAAGCTCCCTCCCGCATCGACGACTACACCCACACGCCCGTCCATTCCGCCAGCGAGGCCAGCACCGCTGTCGCCCCCTCGGCCTCTGCCGCCGCCCCGCAGCAGCCTCCTCAGCCGTCCGCTGCCGCCGGCTATCCGGGCACCGCTTCCGGCGGTTCGGCCGCCTACCCCGAAGACGACTACACCGACGAGGACGACCCGGCCGCCTTCGGTCCCGGAACCTGCCGCTACGGCGGCAAGCTCTACGTTTCGGCGCAGCAAATCCCGCGCGACGATCCGTGCGACTTCTGCTTCTGCTTCCGCAGCGACATCATCTGCCTGCAGCAGTCGTGCCCGCCGCCGATTCACGGCTGCCACGAGGAGCCGATCCAGGGCTTCTGCTGTCCGCGCTACGAGTGCCCCGTTTCGATGGGCCAGACTGGGCTGCTGAACGCCACGTCGACGACTACGACTACGACCACGACGACGACGACGACGCCGGTGCCGCCGACGTCGCTGCCGCCGCTGCTGGCGCATTTGAATAGGCGGGCGGGAGAGCAGCAGGCTCAGGCGACGGCACAGCCGCAGGGCGGCTGCCATATTGGCGGACGGGATTACAGGGTTGGGCAGATGGTGCCGGAGAGCAGCGGACCGTGCATGTATTGCCTGTGAGTAATCTTTCTCTTGATTCTTTTCCAGTTTTGAAAATTCAATATTACAAATCAGTCATGGTTTTGCATCCTTACCGCTAACCTCAAATTCCAGACACTCTATGAATGGAAAATTTCACAGTTACAATTCGCACTCCCACACCCAAATCGTACTGATGCAATGACTTCTTTCACTGAGCATCGCAAGTCTCTAATCGTGTTATGATTTTCTCAATTTTCTCCTCTCACAGGTGCAACGGAGACGGCCAGCTGCAGTGCGAGCCGAAGATCTGCACACCCGAGCCGATGCTGCGACAGATGATCGGCATCGTTGCATCGCGGCGGAGATGAAATGATTGAAGAAGAAGAAGAGCAGCGAACGAATGAAACAACCAGCCAACAGCCCACGCGTGCGCTTAGCGTGAGCGTAGCGTAACCGTAGCGTAGCGTAGCGAGAATGTGAGAGCGAGTGAGAAATTGTGCGGGCATTCGGCGGTGTTTAGAACACTGCGATTGAACGCCAATTCCCTTCCTTGCACAAACTTCGGTTATATCACTGTGTCTTCTCTCAGCTCCACAACCGACCTGCTTCGCTCGTATTTTTAATGAACACACCCACTCAACGCACACAAACATACACCAGCACACACACACACACAATAACGCGCGCGGCGTCCAAGCAAATTCACACTCTAGTCGGTTCAGTTGTGCCACATCCGCAGCCTATGGCCAGGACACAAAAAAAACATATAGGCGTGCATGTGCGCAACTGAACAGCCGAGTCTTGTCGTTTGCGCGGAGTGAATTCCACCACACAATACACAATCACACAGTTTTGTCCAATGTCAAGAAGAAAAAAACATACACGAACAAACACGGGACAGGAGACGCGAAGCTGTGACACAATCGACTAATATCAACCATGTGACAAAAAATGGTATATATTATAATTATATTCTTTGCGAACAAAACAATGTATATTTAAAAATGGTAGGCATCAATCGTACTCTGTAGAACACACACAATCACACACCCAAACACACCGCATGTCCTTTCGTCCGATCGCATTGACCAGAACGACCAATAATAATTATGTTGGTCGGTCGCTTGATCGATCGGACGAGACAGCACGCACGTTACATAATTACACATCTGTGTAACCGCAATAAATACAAAAAATACTGAATATTTCTCGCGACCCAGGAATTGTGAATATCCTTATACCTCAACCAACCGCAAGTGTCATGAACGTCATGAATTTTGTCTGTTCTAAATCGTAATATCCTGTTACATCTTGCCGTTGTTTTAATATTTGTTTCGTCTACTTGTAGCTGATAGAATTGCTTACGTTATGTCATCATCCATTTTTTAGCATAACATTAGGTCATCTATCAGCAACAATTACACAAACAAAAATCTTGAAAAACTGTCAAGGTGTAGCAGGAAATTAAATATTCAGTAAATTCATGAGACATGAAATATGACACATGACGGTTGGTGTAGATGAGGTATTACTATGAATGATTGTCGATTGCTCGTCGTCTACTTTATATATTTCGGTTTGTTGTTTGTAAAGTTGCCATAAATCGCGCACTTTTAGCGAGTGCGAGATGCAGACGAGACGACAGAAATGTAGTAGGGAAACAGTTCAGCAAATCAGAGAATTGCTTCGACCGCATACTTATCACGTAGCGTAGGACACACACATACATACATACAGACACAGGCACTCATATTCCACCCGTTAAACGCACAGAAAAATATAATCATATATACCACAATATATACAACAGAACCACACACAACACGCACTTGTAGTATACAGCGAGACAAATAATAGCAGTCAAACGAAATGCGAACCTACACTGTAATATTGTATTATTATTATTGATCCAACGAACCACACTCAGCCGACATGTGGCGGCCAGGCTTCGAGCCTGCGAACCGCGCGATTCGAATCGATAACAATATTGTATTGTAGTAGTATATGTTCTCCAAATATGAAATTTGCGTTCTATAGTAGACTCAACACACAGCACACAGAAGACAGAAGAACTCGAACACACACAATTAAATATTATTACGAATATTATTAATATTATTATTAGCAAATAGCGATGCGTGTAGGTCAATGCATATTATTCCACAACATTCATTCACACGAACACATTCGAATGCAAAGTGAATTTGCCTGAGTCCGTGTAACGATTGGTCAATTATATAATACTACTAGATGATGACAGACAGACAATTACAATAATAATTACAAATGCTTCTCGCCCACATTTTTTATTTTGCTACACGAAAAGTACACATACACTCAGAACGACGACCAAACTTTGCATAGATTCGGGGCGACAAAGATCACCGCAACATCGCAACAACAACACTGGAAATTTTGTATATGTATAAGTGTCCTTTTATACGAAATACATTTTTATGTAAAATTTTAACCGATTTGGTTATTGGTGGTTATTGTCCTTTGTACAATAGTATAGCGAACACTGCGCCCGACCCGCGAATATTTTTAACAAGGTTGTAAGTTATAATATAATTGTAATAGTATATAATTGTACACGAAAAAAGACACAGAGCTAAACGTCCGAGGCAGGGCAAACATGCGTATCACCTCGTGACAGAGCTTGTTAGCTATTTTATCGCCTCGTCAAGCTCTGTGGCCCTGTTGGCCCTTTTATGATCTCCTAACCAGCTTATTAGATTGGTTAAACATTATTACTTACAACCTTGATATAATTATTCGCTGGTCGGGCCCACTAAAATACTAAATTATGAACGTATTGCTCATTCTAGGTACACGATGCCGGTAACGATATCTCGTGTAATAAGCAATCCAATTAAAATGAGCGCACAGCAGTTGAAGACTCAAATCTATGCTGTATTCCATATAATATCATTGACATATATTTTTCATGTGAGCCATTCATGTACTGAACTCCACTGAATCGTAACTTGATTTCAAATGCACCCTTGTAATTTGGAACAGCAGCATAAGTTGGGATGGAGAGGGACACGTGCACAACATGGAATTGCGTGCCGTATTTCCCTGGAGGATTGTGCAAAGCGCGCTCCAGTAACAATCGTTATACCTGCTACATTCCTGCGCATAGCATCGGTTTATTTGATGTTTGTACGGGATCATGTCTAGTAGTTGGATGTTCAGTTTATCCATATTTTCATAAATTGTGTATTATTCTGCCAAATATACAACTTATTTGTTTTACATCAAATGCTTACTGTTATTCGAATAGATGCTTCGAAACTGATATTTGAATCGTTTGATACATGTCAACACATTTTTATCATTTGTCTGACGTTTGTAGAAGCTAGAATATCCAGAGCTATGCTTCACAATATTCTATAAAGTACACATAGTACACTATGCGACATTTATCTTGGATCCAGCTTCTCACTATACTTTTCTGGTGTAGATTGCTCTTCTAAAAATAAAATAGGGAAAAAGTTACATTTTTGGCAGAATTTTTATGATTTAACGATTTAAAATGTTAAAACTTGTTGCACAAGTCAATACAGATATCTCATATCAAAAGCATGACATGATCAAACTTTTACAAAATTGCATGAAAATTGAGACAATTTGATTACAAATTCGAGTATATAGAATAGAAAACTGACTGGATCCTCCGTTTTCTCTTATTGAAGGATTAGAGATAACATTAAAGATCACAAAAAACATATTTCGTGGAAATCGATGACAGGTTAAAAAGGTTATAGGCATTTTAATAAGAATATGCCCGAATGGAAAAATGAATATTAACCAAAATTAGTTACTGTATTGGAACTGTGTTCATCATGTAAGATGCCAAGTTTATGATAATCGGATTCCCAAAATTGTTTGTGAACATACTTGGGCAATCAAAATGATGATAAAGTCACTAACGAACAAAATTTAATTTGAAAATTATGAAAATTCAGAAACAAAACCACTAATATAATTAAAAAACTGGATTTCACTAAAATGTATTATAGACGAATGAATTGAACAATAACGAACAAAGAAGGTTCAGGTTCATGGAAATCTATGACAGAATAACAAAGTAAACGTAATATGAATAAGGGTATGACGGCATCTACGCATTTCTAGTATGAAGCAGTGCTCATGTGGCACAATACAAAGAAATTTTGATTTTATCATACCTTCATTAGAACGACTATAACTGTGTAATCTTGCCATACATTTTTTTGTCGTTATTGTTCAATTCATTCGTCTAACATGGATTGTCATTTGATCCAGTCCGTTTCCTATTTTTCAGAATCAAATTTGTGGAATCGTTCAAGAATTTGAAAAAATATCATTTTTAAAATCATATTAACACGTAACGCCCAAGTCCCATTTTTCCTGATTTATTGTATTTCTTAACAGTGCAATGTGAAACAAAATCTCAGAAATTTATTTTTAGAGCAAAAATGGGCGATTTTTTTTCTCGATATCTTTGGCCTAGAACAATGAAAATCGGATTCAAAGATATTGGATGATGTTGGACATTACCGCGCATCCGATCCATCAAATGAAAACAAAACATGTTGAACCGTTCACGGCATAAGTGATGTAAACGAAAGTTTGTCATAACATCCACAATAAGTGTTAAATTTGTTCTAAAATGTTATTATACTACTTTTGGTAAACTACTTTTGGTAAATAATTTTTAAGGTATACAAGTGCAACACGGAAATATTATTGCATGGATTTGTCCATGTTATTGGCAACTTGTACAGACGAAATTCTCATGCCCAAATCCACTACATTTGAAATCATTGTCCTCCCATTAAAACTCTCTGTTCTGAAACTGATATTTGAAAACCCCTGACTGTGCCGCAACCGAAGACTTCACCCTACACATTTCCATGTTTATATGTATGTCTGTAATATTATTTATTGTATTGCTGATATCACGCTGGATGTAACGTGACAGGCGGGCGCAGTGTGCCTTCGTCTATAAATAAACCGCACCGTCGTTTCCGTCGTTGGGCGGTTGGCGTTGGCAGTGGCACCGGAATGGTGGCGGAATTTCGCACACAAACAAATTGGCAAGAAATTGTATTGTGTGTTTGTTGTGTGTCATTCGGCGCGGAGCCTGCCTCCCCAGTACGAAGGCTCGTTACATTTTCGGTTGAGACTTCGGTTCGTTCGGACGTCGAGTCGCCCGCGTTCGCAACGGCGAGTTGTGTATCTATTCAACAGCAGCGATGAAATCCAGCACGGCCGACTCACTGCAGGATATCCAGGAGTATATTGACAAGAATGAGCTAAGTAAATATGTAACTTTTTCGGTGAGGAGTTCAGAGTGTGATTATTTATGCATCAATGTAGGTTTGGTGATGTATCTGGGTTTGTTGATGAACAAATCTTGTTGTATTTGAGTTGCTGCCACTCACTCAGTCAGTATAATTGTTTCATATGTTACATTCTGACGAAAGTCAAGAGAGAAGTAATAGGATTTGCTTGTTTTTCGGACTATAACTTTCAAGTGGACCAACCACAGAATCACATTATTAGTAATGATGAAACAAGCTAAAAAAGATCGAGCTAAACTATTGAAAAGTCCTGTATCAAATTAGATAATGTAGGTTTCTAGAAACAAAGGGTCTATGGTAACCGTGGGAATAAATACTTTCGCACTGGACATATTTATGCATCATATGCTAAATTCTTTTCTACGATGTAATTTCCATCAATTATGACAGGATCTTGATGAGCAACAAAAAATCATCGGGATCTGCAACTCTTCGTACCAGGAAATGCCCAATACTATCCTAATTAGTTGACTTGAACCATGCCAAACCATAATAAATAACTTTTTCAAGTTTGCGACTTTTTTTTAAGACGAACTACAGGGAGCGAGGTATGAAGTGTTACTCCTGAAAATCCTCATATCTCCCTCTTTTGTAAACATTTGAACATGGATTTTTAGCACGATATTGTACACCTCATCATTCATATGAATCTCATCCCGTTTCTTCATGACACCAATGTTCAAGCCTTTTATGGCTCATAGAATTGACCGATCGACGTGTATGGGAACTGCCGCCGATTCTCGATTAAATATGGACCTTGGGTTTTTCTTACCTTCAGAATGCTTTAAGAGGAACCGTCTTTTATCATCCGATCTGGTTGAGGCAGAGCCAAAGATACTGAGAAAATATACCATGAAAATCGTTGTTTTCTCGTACTTGTGTGTTCCGAGTATTTTGAGAGATGATGCGCCTTCTGTTGGAATCTTAATGACATTTATTCGTACCAAGTGGAATCCTAAGACATAAACAATATTTTTGGCATCATTGAACCTTACATAAACGGGCCTATTGTCGATGGTATCGTGAAAAATGAGTTTTCCAGCAGACACTCGAAAAAAAACTGATTCCAAAACCCGACTACGCTATCCACACCCACTTTACCATCGCGTCGCTTATGACGTTTATGACGTAGTCAGCCCAAGATTGGACTTTTGTCAAGCGATTTTTCGTATATTTGATGGAATGATGTTCATTCAACAAACATGCATGATTGGATTGTTCAGCTTATTATAGCTTGTCCACCATAAATGGTCTCAAACATGGAAAATTCGCTTATTCGTGTTTGAATTGTCATTATTTGAAAAAAGTCATACATTTTCATCACACTTTCGGTGAGGATCTTCTTGATGATAACGATCGTGTCGCGAGTAAATTCATCTGAATATGAATGGTAATTTCGAAGTCTAAGACATTTTACCATTTTGGTGTGTCAATTGAACTGCTAACGCAAGTAAAATCTACACAGGTGATAAATATCAAACGCAACTGATGCGTTTCAGTCCCTTTTCAGTGGCCGCGCTAACAAGCACTACCGTTCTAAGTAAGAAGTGAACAATTTGATTGATTTATGGAAAGCCTCAAAATATGAAGAGTCTTAAAGTCACGGAATCCGGATGCTGCCCAAAGATGCATAAAAGTTGTTTAGTCCAATATAAAAGATCAAAGTAAGGCTAAAAAAATTGTGGATGCAAGGTTGAACACGTAATAAGTAGTGGACCATAGAGCCGTCTGAAAGATGTGAACTATTACTTAAAATACTAATAAATTAAAAGATCATAGAACCATTTATAGTTGAGGAAATCAGTTCAATCAATTGTGGAAAGTTCAATATTGGAATTTGTTTTGTCATATTCTGATGACTACTAAGGAGTGCGGCAGAAAAAAAAACGCTGTGAAACGCAGAAAAAAAACTGTTTTATTCTATAACTTATAAACCTGTGCAGCAATCTTCTAAAATGAAACGGTATATAAAAATACATTCTTCTAAGATTTACTTGTTCAATAGACCGAACAAAAACATTCGGTTTTGACAAAGGTATCAAGCTTTCCGAAATACCTTCCATTTTTCGTTTTTTTAAAGTATCTGTAACCTTCGTTGAGGCTGCAATCCATTGTTTTTCCAAATCGTTGTTGTTTTTGGCATCAAGAACATGTAAACTTCAATTGTATTTTCTCTAGAGCTCAATACCGCTCCATTGGCCGTAGTTATGGACAATTCGGTGGGTGTGCCTCCGTGGGCACAAATGTCATCTTTTCACTATTATACCAATCAATCGTAGAAGACTTATGATGACATGACACTAAATCAGGCCAGATCAACTAGACACCATAGGCTTTCGAATGAATGGTGGGAGCCTTTTCTAGAGGCACTCCTTGATATTTATATTTCGGTTCCATCGCGCCACATATGATGATCGATATGCTAAAATCACAACACATGCAAATCGCCTGTCAAACCAGAAACAAACAAACAAACATTTGAATGGCTAGACAAAAATCGACATCAGTTTTCACGGGAGTCTTTCAGCCACTAGTCGCTTCTTTACGTCTATGTTCAGTGTTTTATACTCTTCATAGCACCTTAGGCCAGACTTCGATTTTTTTTGCGCATTGTAATCTCATCGCAAACCCATTATAACTGCATAACTGCGATTCGACAACCTCGGATTTTTCTTCACGAGAGCTATCACTTTCTTCGCCTTCCCTGGCCTTACGATAATACTTTTTCCCCCACAACCTTTTTTCTATACAGATAAAAAGTGTTTTTATTAGACCCGACAATTTTTTAGACAATTTATTGATAAACTTCTGATTCATTGGCAAGGATCGATTGACTTCACTGCGGATCATCAATAAATTGTTTGATGACGAATGCAAGGGTTTCAAATATTGATGCCCATGTGATACCGTGATATATTTCGAAAGGAAATGATAACATGGTAAAAATCTTACAATTCATACTATCACTTTGACGAAAAAACAATTTTATTAATCCAAGTCGTTTTCGAGGTATAGCCGAAAAAAGTTATGCGTTTTTTTCTGCCGCACTCCTTAATAGATACAACGTTCATACGTGAAGATTCGGAAACATGTTGATCAATAACATGCAACATTGTCCATAATGATTGACGATCCCTCATACCGGCTGTGCTATTCAACTAATATGCGCATTTGTTCCGTCGTTTCGCGAAGTCAATGACTCCGCGCGATACGCGACGTAATTGATTTCCACCACCAGCATAATTACAATGTCTCTATACAATGTCTCTGTCTCTGGACATCGTTCTTGCCTCTCCGCGCTTTTCTACCCCGCGCCTGGTTATTATTGCAATTCACCAAACAATGTGCGCACGGCCACAACTCACTCACTCACACACGCTCTCACAACATAACGAAACGAAATTGCGCACACAAATCAGCCTCAGACCTCTCGGTTCACCTCTTCTGCGCCAACCGCCACCCCCAAACCGCCCATCGCATGCACACACTCGCGCACAGGCATACATGTACTACATAAGCCAGCCAGCGAAACTTTGCGATTGGTTGACGCCGTCTCTGGTCCGCCGTCTCTGGTGCCGTTGCACTCGTGGGAAAAACGCATGAGCTTACACACACACACACACACAAACACACACAGACGCGCAGCATGAAAAGCATGCAGCCAAAGCTCCGCCCGCAGCCTAAAATTGCACACACACACACACCGATGCGATTTATATGTGGAGTACATTAAACTATACGCACACACAACACACACATGAATGCCTGAATTGTCTTGCTCATAAAAATATTTCGCGTAGACTTTGTATAGTGTCATTTGCACTTGAGATACGAACTTTGTTGCCAGCGCTTAGCTGATCTCTTTAAATGGTTTGCAGGTGATGTGGAGCCATTTGAAAATTCAACATGCACTGGTTATTGTGCTTTAAAATAATTCATAACAACTGTAAGAGTTGTTGCGATAGATTTTATTCGAGAACAGCCATGTAGCTCCTGTTTCAAGAATATCAAACAAATTGAAGAAAAAAGACATTCACCAGTTCGGATTTCTAATTCAATTTCTAATGTTACAAGGAACCAATCTGAAAACTTAATCCGGAACAACATAGAAACAATTTATCGATCTATTGCTGGGAATCGACTTCTACAAATATAGTCACCTGGACATTGGTTTCCATTACAAACTACTTGCGATTTTAAAGCATAACATGTAATGAAATATGACACGAAACTAAGCAGCACATATAAAAAAGAGAAAACGGATTGGGTCCTCTCCGATGATTATACCAATATGTATTGCCAGTAGTTTTTTAAATATTACAGAAATCCCTTCTCCCAACACAGACAGCTCGCAGTTCATTGCCAGGCAGTCGGAAGTGACAAAGACGTTCCGATGCTAGCCGATGCGATAGCATGCACCTCACCTCCACAAAACATCTGCTCGTGTGCGTGTGCGTGTGAGTGTGTGTGTGTGTTGTGAGGGAGTCTAACATTGAGTTGCACAATTTCGGGCGTCGGGCGACCAATCCGAATGGCTGGCTGGTTATATATGCTCAATTGTATGCTGCACATAATGTGCTGTGCGAACCTCTGCTCCGCACGCTGCACATGCTCGAGGGGATGGGGAGTCAGTTGCAGAGCCCCCCCATCCTCCTGTGGATTGTTTGTGTTTATGAGTGCACATGCACAACTCTTGCACATACACATAGGACACGATGCAGCAGCGGCTGTTTCGCTTGCGTGTGCACGCTCGTTAGCCGCACAGTTCGGATGCGGTATCCGGCTTCTATTGGAGCAATCGAACGGCAGTTATTCGCACGTAGAATGTGTGAAACTATGGAACAGGCCTATGACTTTTCATCAAATGTATGAATATACCGACATGGATTTATGCTCCGTTCTTCTTGTTACTGAACGGATTTACTATCGAATCAATCATTTCATAATTTGTTTTTCTTGCATTTTTAAAAAATATTTATGCAGTTTGTTCTACTATTCGATTCGCAGGAATTGTATTCCAGCGGTGTTTTTGCAACTACTTATCCTCCACAGAGCATAATTAAGATTTTCGAATATACCCGAAAAGTCGTGCAAGTGAACAACTTCAAATTTAGCCAGGGTTAGTCTGGAAAATATATCGACAGTAGAATGAAAAATTACATATGTTCGAAGTTTCATTGATTTTGATGATGATGAAGATCGTTTCTAGCTGATATAAATCGCGACGCATTCAAAATGAGCGTCCGGAAATGTCCTTGTCTTCGGACCAAACATAGAGACAAGCAGGTGTCGTTTAACCAGGAAAATGTGTTGTCTTCAAGGCCTAATGGAAAATAAGTATAAATCTATCCCACATCCGTCTGTTTTCTCGCAATTGATAGGCGACATCAGCTCATCCTCATCCCCATCTAGTTGGTCTCTGTTTCGCTTCGCGGTGTATGCAACCATTATGTGCACACATGTACCCTTGCACAATGCACATACTCGACCATGCACATTACACGTGCAATGTACAAATGCAATCGCACGCGCCCGTCCGAACTCCTTCCGGGTTTCCTCGTGTGTGTGTGTGTGTATCACGTCGAGGAACACAACCATCCCAAAAACCCAACCAAAATACACATACAAACCGATAAGCAAAACGGTGTATGCCAGTGGATGTGCATGTGGGCCAAAATGCCACCCACAAAATACAGGGTGGTAATTTGCGACTATCTTTTCGAAACATCGTTTTTTCCAGCAAAGGCTGACCTTTTCAGGAAACAAATTGTGCATTTCGTGAGAGACATATTTCCGTTTTACGATATACACCCAAACCTTCTATAACATCCGGATTCAGTGGCCTCACAACGGGTCATCTTTTGAAGCGGTCAATGAATCAGTCAAATTTTCCACTTCTTATGAAAACGGAAGTCCTCGTCAGCGAGTCTAGGGCCATCGATCGGGACAAGTAGTAATCAAAAATTACTTTATTGTCTCTTTCATTTAATTGTGTCCGCTTTCCGTTCAGTGATCGACCCAAACGCATCAATTTCGATCGCTATCTTCGTGTTGATTTCACTTGGCCTCAACTCCAGAATCAACATCTTTGGAGGGTTGAATTCACTCGCGACACGATGTTTATCATCAAGAGCAGCCTCGACGTATGTATTCGAGCCTTACTGGTCTTAGATTTGAAGAAGAAGAACATAGCTTCTCGCAAATGACTCAAATTTGGACTTGTTTTGATGCCAGGACCACCAATCATTACGATTTATAGCAAAGCACACACTTGACCCCAACTCTTGTGATGTGCTCCGGCTTCTTTTATGACGGTCCTCGTCCACGTCATTTTTGGTCGGCCAATTCTTCGGCTACCTTGAGGGTTCCACTTGAAGGCTTGGCGCGCGATTTTATTTGCGCCACGCCGAAGAATCTGACCAATCAATCCCCATTTCCGTTTTTTAAATAATATTTAAAAAAATGTCTCTTTTTAAATCAACGAAGAAGCATTCCCTCTGCGATTTAGGTATAGCCCGTGCATTGACATTTTACATGGCAAGAATAGACGAATAGATCTTGCCGTTTCGAAATCCGCTGTAAATTACAGACGTTGGAGCTCCTCGCGATTACTATGCCAAAAATGTACCGATCTTACTCTATTAAATCTTCAAGTAAAGTTTTGTTTTGTCTTTACAAATTTACGCTCAATCTAGCGCTTTCTTCAACCATTTTGAATGTTGCTGAAATATGCTGATGTTATTATTTATTTGAAGAGTTTTAATTTGATCAATTGTATGCAAAACGAGCAGTCGCAAAATACAAATTGAGTTCCATTCCCATTGACATGTTTCCATTCTCGTTATATTGTAGCCGTTTTTCGATTTACTGATCCGCATTTGTTTGTTATTTCATCTCGATCCACCCTCATATGGATTCCTCACCTCGTGCGCTGCGATAACACAGCAACGCTTTAATTACAATATAAAACGGTGATTTGTGGATTTGTGTTGAGGACATGTGTGTGTGCAGAATATGATGTCCCCACTCCACCACACAAAATCTGGTGCGCAATATTATTGTGTGTCGCCAAAAACTGGTGCCACCGGCGGCGTCGATCGCAACGGCGTCGATCACATAAAAGCCCCACGTCGACTGGCGCTGTCAACCAGTCCAACGACGGATTTTGCCCCGTACAGAGATCGTCAGCTCCAATCGTCTTCTCAACCCCGAAAAACCCCGTGCGGTGTGGTTTTCGCGTTTATATATTGTGTGAACATTAACAGTGATTTTTGCGTGATTTGTCAGTGAAAACCGTGTGTCAGTGAAAAACCACTCGAATATTATCCTAACGGATATATTCTCAAAATTTCAAACCAAACACACGACGGTGTCCCTACACTCGTCGCTACACATCCACACATAATTTGGACGGGGAGTGGTTTTTCATAGTGTTGGTTGTGTGACAATGCAAACGGCTTCCGTGTCGGCCCAGCGAGTTGTAACGGCCCAAAATCAACAGCAGCAGCGGCAGCAGCAGTCCGGCGAGGATCGACCCGACAACGTCGTCGCTTCTGCGCAGCAAGTGGATATTTTGCGTAACGACGAAGTTGTTGCGTGTGTCGACAACGTCGACGTTGAGGCGCTGCGTCGCGGACGGAACGGCTGGCAGGTGCGGGCAACGGATTTTGCTCTGAATACGATCAATCCGATTCGTGGGATTGTGGAGAAGCTGAAGATCGAACCGAATCCGGAGAAGTTTATGATACCGTTGTCCATTGGTAGGTTGATTCGATGAGAGAAGGGGATATGGTAATGTAGCTATATTTTTTTTATGATTAAAATGTGACAGTTATGTCGAAGATCAATAATAGCGTCACCTTGCAAATTTATGTTCCAAAATGCTCGAAAAAATTAAATGCGAGCAGCGAACAAAAAACACAAAGTTATTTATTGAGGAGCCATTTATTTGTAGCATTTCGATATAAATCTCTTGTTTGTTACAATAAAGGCTCGGAAAAATACCTTTTATCCTGTTCTTTTTACAGAACACAACCCTGTTCGAAATTACCTACTGATGGTGATATGGTGATATGATGTACTACATGGGCTGATAAGTAATGAGACTAGCAGAACCAACATTTCTGATGAACACTTTTTGTATTCTTATGAATATGTAGTTTACTTTTAGCCCGATAGCCTTAATTCAGCGGTCCTGTAACATCTCGATCCTTTTCGAAATAAATTCGCCGCTTACTCTTGCAAAATGCTCTTTTTCTCGATTTCGACTGCCTCATTCTTACCCTACCAATTTAGTTTTGGAAATACAAAATAGTCGCTGAGGGCCAAATACGCATATAACCTTAGATGAGTCCACAATGCATAGCCCGATTCATTGGTTGGACCAATGTGATTCGAATGTGAGTTTTTGCGTTTTCGCATGCCCAAAAAGGAATGTACGATATGTAAAAATAGTTTTTATATTTATTAAGGGTATAGCAATCTCCAAGATTTCCGAATTCAGAAATTATTTCGTGGACTTATTTTCGCCAGGAACTGCAAAATTTAAGCGTCCACAGCGCGCATGTTCTTCGGATCTCAAATGGTCGGTACAGAAGTTGCCTAATTCAATTTCGGCTAGGGTAGACCCCAGATAACAATTTCTTAAGACAGGTTTTGGCTCTAGCGGCTTTCCTACACATAAGAAAACAGTGCTTTATCTAGACTTTATATGTTGATTCGCGTGTTACTATAAATTCAATTACTAATATAATATATAATATAATCAATAATAAATGTTGTCTTAATCATAAATACTGTTCCTTCATAGGTAGTCCCAAGACTAATCAGCCCATGTGGTACAGTGGTGGTCAACTAAATAGAATCACGTGTGATCGCTCAATTGTTTTATAAGATATAGTCTCAATATATAACACTTCGTAAGCCTATTGGAAAACTCCATGATGAAAATGGGAACCACAGCCTCTTCATTGAATTTACAAGCTAAAATGCACCATGATTCATCGGACAGCTGAATAGAATCAGTATGTTTTATTAACGAAGAAAGGCTTCAAGTTGTGTTTTTCCAATATTTGTTTCCTAAGACTCTCATCAACGTAACGTCCAGCACCTTTTTCCTGTTTTATTGTATTTCTGAGCTGTAAAATGTGAACAAATGATGGAAAACAATAATTGAAAAATATCCGAAATATATTATGGGAGCTAGGGCTTTGCGAAAATGGGTGAAAATATTGAATTTTCTGAATATACCGAGTCTAAAACAATGAAAGTAGGATTTAATAATATCAGATGATGTTGAACAATATCGCGCATAAGTGGTGTAGATATTTTTATGATTAATATTATACTCACAAATGCGTGTCATAATAGCCAGAAATTCGTTTGCAAATTTGTTACTCATATATGAGTTATTCCACGCTAAAATTCACATTTAATGAAAACACGGGTTCAAAACACGATCGAAAATTTGAATTTCGTGTGAATTGAGGTGTGAATGTAAATTATGTTTGATCTTTGAGATCCACCTCGTACTCTTCCCATGTTAGACACGAGTGATTCTCGAGGCTCGATACATAAAACCAGTCTCAATTATTTCCCAACATACCTCGAATTACCATTGACAACTCAATGGTTCGAGGAACTCGCTGTAGTATGTAATACGAGAATAGTAATGCAGTTTTTATTGAATGTGATATTAATTGATACACAGCTGCTCACACACACACACACACACGCATATCACACACGCACACACAAGCACACCAACCCCACCCCCACTCACGCCACTCGCGCACTTCTAGTTCAAAAACGGATACGCCCGATTGCTGTTGATTTGCTCGTTGCCTCTCCGTATTCCGCCGCCACCACCGCCTCCGATCAGCGTCTGTCGGAACTTCACGCGGAACGGTCGATTCAGCGCACTCGATATCGTCACCACCGCCCGGTTCTCGATGCCCGGCTGGTCGTACGGCTGATGGTGCACGTGCACCGTTTGTCCGGAGTCGCCAGCATGCTGCAGCTGCTGCTGGTCGGGCTGCTCGTAGTTGGCTCGCCGTCGGCGGCGCTCGTTCATGCGCTTGATGGCGCAGTACGGCCGGATGGTGAGAAAGTAGATGACCTCGACGATCGAGATGACGCTGAAGCCCATGAAGAGGCCGAGCAGACCGCCGGTGTTGGCTAGAAGGGTTGAGATTGATTAAGGATGGAAAGAGGCATTCCTGAAATTGACTCACACAAAAACTCCGTGAACCCAATCAGCTCCTCCTTCATCTCGCCCCTGAAAAACCCATGCTCATAGTAAAAGTGCATCAGCACCAAATTCTCCAGCTTATAATCCTTGGTCTCTCGATTCAGAATCTCCTCCGGCATCGCAAACCCATGACCCAACCGAGCCGTCGACACGTCCATCTTGTAACTAATCTCCATGCACCCCGGCAAACAATCGCACTGATACGTCGTATTATCCACCCGCTCGATGGCCAGCTGCATCTGCTTGGCGCAGGCCAGCCGGTCATGCCCACAGATCTCCGTCGAGTCGCTCAGCTTCGGCATGTAGAACAGCACACAGCCACACGACGTCGTCAGGATCTGCGACTCGCACTCCATTTCGCAGTTCTTGCGCGAGTACGTGCGAAAGTAGCGCAACCGAATCTCGTCGTCGAACACGCACTGGCGCTGCCGAACGGGCACCTGACGGATCTGCGTCGAGGCGTCGACGATGTTCGGCGTGATGACCAGACGGTTCTCGCGGCCGACGCCAATGTGCGAGCCAAAGTGGCTGATCTTGGGCGTCTCGTTGGGCGGATGGAGCAGCACCTTGAAGCCGGCGCTGCTGGTCGAGGCGCAGTAGTAGTCTTTGGCGTGCACGGTGCCGAGCACGGTCAGGCCCATGTGGATGCCGAAGCCTGTGCGGGTGGGCGGGGGAGGAAGATAAATGTAGCGTGAGAACCTGAACCTACTGAAGTTACTAAGGAGTGCGTCAGTCAAAAACGCATAATTTTAAAATTCAATCACACATGAACCTGTAAGCTATCCTAAAAAGAGGAACAGAGAATGGAAGTATATTTATTTTATGATTATTAATTCAAGTACATTTGAACAATTATTCGATGTTGGCCAAGTTATCCAGCTTTTTCTAAATACCCTCCTTCATCCGTTTTCTGTAGTCTCTGTGACCTTCCTGGAGGCTACGATCCATCGTTTCTTGAAATCATCGATGAGTTTTGTTTTTAGAATTTGTCTACTCCAATCTTGTTTTTTCTAGAGCTCAAAAAGGCACCA